>JAGGCT020001537.1:0-50000 GCA_017654935.2 Phymorhynchus buccinoides
AAAGCTTTTTTTTCATCCTGCCCACCTCTGTGTGTGTGTGTGTAATCGGAAATCATGTAGTTTGGTGTGGTGTTGTAATGGTCTCAACTTGAGTTGATCATGTTGAGAAAAAGGGTGATGCAAAGTCATATTTTTTTTTTCTTTCATATATTTGCTTTTTTGTTGTTGTTGTTGATAGATTGTCTGCGAGTATCTGGTGTGTTAATCTTAATAAAACGTTGTGTGAGAACGTTTGGGTCTAGGCAAGAAAACTTTATATAGCCGGGATAGTTTGAGAATTCAGAAAATAAGATGAACCCATTTCACTGCCTGCCCTGTTTTTGGGGTGTGTGATGTTATTGATGATGCCATAACGTTTTATGTCATAGCCCTGGGATAATGGGTTTTGGTTTAGACAAGTCAGGAAAGATATAAAATACCTCTAGGCCATTTTCTTGGATTGAGTACTCTAAGTAACAGATCTCTTATAAATTTTATAATAAGAAAATCAATACTTTGTTTTCTTCTGGCACTGAAGGGGTTGTTGTAGTTGTTGTTGTCGTTCCCTGGCTTAAAGACTCTAGGGATAATCCTGACAGCCGAGGCAATTGAACACTATGGTACAAATGCACCAGCTAGGGGTGAGAACATTACGAGTGTGACCGTTTTTGATTATCCCGCCACGAGGGAAGCCACACTCCGACTTTGGAGGATTTCAGACTGATGATGTTATAATACTATTACTATTATAATTACTAGGAGCTTATCACGGGTAAAGACAATCCTCGCATAGCTATGCAGAACACAACAATATTTTGATGTAGCCTTGGTGTTCTTGCTTATGTGAATTGGTCTGACACATGGCCTCATGCCAAGGCGAACTGAAGCGGTTAACTTAAGACTGACTAGATTTACAACGAACACAAAGAAGTTTTTTAACATTTATCGCATTGTATTGTGACTTGTATAACAGGCATATCCTTACCTCTGAAATATAAAAAAATAGGGTCTTTGGATAACAGGCCCTGACTTGATGTCTTTTAGTGACATAGGTGGTAAACCATTGTGGTGCAAAAATGCGACATTGGTGGTGAAAGGGTTAAGGAAGTTTCTGGGTTTTTTTGGTGCCTTTTCTCTAGCTCACAAAAACTATACCTATGTATCACACCGGCCGTTCTGATTGGAGTTCTAAACTTATTTTAAATGTACGGCAAAGTTGTAGTTTAAACACCCCCTTCATGTTTGCAACTCGACCTAAAAAAAAAAGTGTATTGTGTTGCCTGAAACAGATGCAGGACCCCAAGGATTTTGAGCTGATTGTGGAGGACATGGACGGCCTGGACCAGCTGACCAAGCAGTTTGAACCCCCGCAGCAACAGCCGGCAGATGCCTCCCCCCGTGACTTGCCTGCCGTCCGCGCTGGAAACAGACGGGTAAAAAGATTGGGAAAAGACAGGGGAAAAGATGAGAGAAAACCCCCCCAAACAAACGGGTAAAGGATTGGGAAAAGGCGTCTTGGCCCTTTCAATGCCAGCTATTCTTCAGCCAAAATTTACCATTAAACTTACCCGGGTAGGGAAAAGATTTCATCTGCAATATTGGGGATTCCTCTGTGACATGCATAACATAGGGCCTGTCCTTACCTCCTAAAATTAAGAACATAAGGTCACTGGATACCAGACCCTCATTAGATGCCTTTTAGTGATGTGGGTGTCAAATAATTGTGGTGCCAAGAGGCGACTGGTGATGAAAGGGTTAAAAGGTTAAGGTCTGTTTGCACGTTAACATTATTCACGAGATATTTTATTTCCCCATGGCAAGACAGTGGTAGCCCATTGTTAATATAACTTACAGCTCACTGTGTTGCCATGGGGAAGTAGAAATATCCTGTGAATAGTGTTAACGTGTATACAGGCCTTAATATGACTTACAGCTCACTGTGTTGCCATGGGGAAATAGAAATATCTTGTGAATAGTGTTAACGTGTACACAGACCTTTAGGAAAAGACATAATTATGTAAAGATCTGAAAAAGACAAGTTAAAAAATTGGGATAAGATTGTACATGCTGTTTTTAATGTGATCTTTTGTAAAGCGCTGTGAGGATGGCCTTCCATCAAACGGTGCTACAAAAGCTTTTGAAATTTATTATTATTATTATTATACTTAAAGGGTAAAGGGTAAACAACCGATTCCAGGGATCGGGTCTTTTTCGCCAGAAAAGCTCTGCCTCGCGGTGGCTCGCACAACAGGGAACAAAGAAGGGCGAACCGTCTCTTTCTCGCCAGCTGTGATTTAAATGCGGCGTGCGCTTAGCGCCTCCCCTCTTTTATAGTCCGGCCGTGCCTTTAACCCTTTCGCTGCCAGTCATTTTTTAGCAAAAATATTTCCATTAAGCTTAACTGGGTATACAAAAAAAACCACTGCAACATTGGGGATTCCTCTGTGACATGTATAAAGTAAGGCCTATCCTTACCTCCCAAAATTATGAAATTAGGCTCTTTGGATAACAGACCCTGGTTTAAGGCCTTTTCGTAACATGGGCGTTAAATCATTGTGGTGCTAAAATGCGACATTGGCGGTGAAAGGGTTAAGTAGCTAAGTTTCGATTTATTTTCTTTGTTGCTTCAGAAAACGAAGTCGATGCCGAAAGCTGTGAAGCAGTGGGCCTGTGAGGGGGCGCTGCACAGTCGCCTGGTGGGTATGCAGACTGAGCTGCAGGTCTACAGGAAAAGCCTGGCCGTCACCACCAAGAACGCCCGCAAGAAGCTGCAGAAGGAGTTTTTAGACTTCAAGGAAGATTTGCCCAAAGTAGGTCAAGAATCTGTAGCGTGCGTGTGTGTTGGAACAAACTTCCTCTTTCCCTCTGTCAGCGACCGACCCTCTCAGCCTTCAAATCTAACCTCAAAACCCACCTGTTCCCTCGTGATTGAGGCTCCACTCTCTCTCTCTTCTCTCTCTCTTGCCTTTAGGTCTGTTTCTGCTGTATACCATTTATGTCAAACGTGTGTGCTCGCTTTGTATTGCATTTTTGTTTGAATGCGTTATGAATACTAATGTGTGTGTGCGCTTTGATTTGATTTATATCAAGATTCAGCGCCGTATAAATACCGTATGTTGTTGTTGTTGTGTTTGAGAAAGAGAAGGAAAAACAGAGAGAGAGAGAGCCTCTGTGTGTGTGTGTGTGTGTGTGTGTATGTGCCAAGAACACCCGCAAGAATGAGTTCACAGACTTCAAGGAAGAATCGGCCAAAGTAGGTCAAGAATCTGTTGCGTGCGTGTGTGTGTATGAGAAAGAGAAGGAAAAACAGAGAGAGAGAGAGCCTCTGTGTGTGTGTGTGTGTGTGCAAGAATACCCGCAAGAAACCGCAAGAATGAGTTCACAGACTTCAAGGAAGAATCGCCCAATGTAGGTCAAGAATCTGTTGCGTGCGTGTTGTGTTTGAGAAAGAGAAGGAAAAACAGAGAGAGAGAGCCTCTGTGTGTGTGTGTGTGTGTGTATGTACCAAGAATACCCGCAAGAAACTACATAAGGAGTTTTTAGACTTCACGGAAGAATCGCCTAAAGTAGGTCAAGAATCTGTTGTGTGTGTGTGTGTGTGTTTGAGAAAGAGAAGGAAACAGAGAGAGAGAGAAAGAGAGCCTCTGTGTGTGTGTGTGTGTGTGTGTGTGTGTGTATGCCAAGAACACCCACAAGAAACCGCAAGAATGAGTTCACAGACTTCAAGGAAGAATCGCCCAATGTAGGTCAAGAATCTGTTGCGTGCGTGTTGTGTTTGAGAAAGAGAAGGAAAAACAGAGAGAGAGCCTCTGTGTGTGTGTGTGTGTGTGTGTATGTACCAAGAATACCCGCAAGAAACTACATAAGGAGTTTTTAGACTTCACGGAAGAATCGCCTAAAGTAGGTCAAGAATCTGTTGTGTGTGTGTGTGTGTTTGAGAAAGAGAAGGAAACAGAGAGAGAGAGAAAGAGAGCCTCTGTGTGTGTGTGTGTGTGTGTGTGTGTGTGTGCCAAGAACACCCACAAGAAACCGCAAGAATGAGTTAACAGACTTCAAGGAAGAATCGCCCAAAGTATGTCGAGAATCTGTATGTATCATTGTATGTGTGTACATGTGCGTGAGAGAGAGAGAGAGAGTATGTGTGTGAGTTTCGAGTTTCGATAGAGTTAATATATGAGTTGAAATTAAAGTGAAGAGTTGTCCTTTTTTTCTCTTTTTGTTGTTGTCGTTGTGTGTTGTTGTATTTATTGATAAAAGAATACTAATTTCTATCTCAACATGCCCAAACGCCTCTTTATATTTTCTCGTTATATGTGTTTGATTGTGAAAAAACTGACCCCCCCAAAAATGAAAAAAGAGTACCATATTTTACGGACTATAAGGTGATACTTTTTCCCCAAACTGAGACCCCTGCGCCTTATAATATGACAAACAAAATTGTAAGAAAGTGTAATATCTTTTTCTTCTTCTGCGTTCCCAGGCCATATGGCCACAATGGGTAAGGTACATATGTGTCCGGTTTTCAGTTTTCACTGGTCTCCCTGCTGCTTACAGCCGACACATTCCGATTTCGGAGGAGCTCAAATGAGAAAATTATTTGGATTTTTTTGTTGAAAAAAGGCAGGAGAATGGGCCAATAAGTCAGAAAGATAGTAGATGATAGAAAGCAAAGGGAAAAGACAGAGTCAAAGAGAGTGGCAGATAGAGGAAGTTACAAGCACAGAAGGTGGGGGAACTATTTTTACGAAAGACCCCCCCTAGTATCCCCACGGTGAGTGTAATAACAAAATCTGAAGTTTGTGAAAAATGTTGGAGGGGCATGCCTTACAATAAGGTGCCTTATACTGTTAGTCTGAAAAAAGATGGTAATTATTTGTTTCGTATGTAGTTCTTGTCATTGTAGTTGACGTGATGCTGCTTTTAGAAACATTGTTCGATGTTGAGTTTAATTTTACTTTTATTGCAGCTGTTTTCTGTCTGTTTATTCGCAAGGTGCATTGAAATTTAAAAAAAAAAAAAAAAATGAATAAAAAAAAAAATGGTAATCAAGCAAGCCCTTTAACTTTGACAAGCCCTTTTTTTTTGTGGTAAACTTGTTTGTTTTCTTTTACATTTCAGGTGGAGGAATTGCGTACCTGGGAATCGGAAGAATCGGAGGCGCAGAACAGCGACGAAACGGGCACGACCTCCGACGAGGACGGCTCCGGCTCCGAATCGGAAAATGACAGCGGCAGTGATGACGACAACGACGCTGAAGACGCTCCAAGCGACTCAACAACCCCCGCTTCTGCCGTCATGGCCTCCAACGGTATCCCTACCGCCAGCGCGGCGCCAGTCAAGGTGGAGTCGAGTTCGAGCGTGGAGCGAGCCAAGGCAGACCGGCGGGGCATCGAGGAGTTGGAAGCCGACGTGAGCCAGCGCGGCCGGCTGAGGAAGCGGCGGCTGATCCCCAACAACATCGAGGACCAGGGCGTGGCAAAAAGGATGAAGAAGGTTGTGGCGAAGAAAGCGGACGAGAATTCTCCCGCTGTTACTACTGCGACAACGACGACGATGACTACTACTACGACCGCAGCAAGCACCTCTGCTAGTGCAACTACGGCGTCTGCTGCTTCTGCTGCAGCTAGCCCGATTTCCAGCTTGATGCGAAGGGCGGAGGACGGGACGATCCAGCTGAACATCAGCAACAGCCAGTTTCTGGCCATGATGCAGCAAGGGGGCACCGCCACGGAGCTGATGCAGCAGTTGATCGCCGCCAACTCTCGCACCCCAGGTGAGTTGCTGTTTAGGTGTTGGTGTTGTTGTTGTAAGGCGCGGCTTTGATTAGCGGTTATGTTCTGTTAACACTTTGACTTCCAGAGAAAATTAAAGAAAAATTAATTGTGCAAATCATACCATGAAAAAGACAACTGATGGAGCCAATCTGGCAAAATGGTCTGAGGATATACATCTCTTGACTGTGTTAGAGCAAAAGCCAGCATATCAGGGTTATTCCTCTTCATCTGATGACATCGCACAGCGAGCGAGGTTCAAAAGACACCGCTTCGTTTATTATTATACTCCTGGTTTGGCTTTAAAAATTCATGCAAGAAAAATCAACCACAAGCGATTTGGGGCGTTATGAACAGAGTTCGTACAGAGTCCTGGAAGTCTGGAAAAACTATGGAAAAATGCGAGTCATTTCCAGGGCTGGAAAAGTCTTGAAATATTTTATTTTGTGGCCATGGGTCTGGAAAAGTCCTGGAATTTTTTTAAAACTGTGCCAACTTTCTTCTGATGTCCAATTCACTTTAAGTTTCTTTACAAAAACATTGAAAACTGGAATAAAAGAGAAATCCAAAGTGCACAAGATTGATACACTGGCCTATTTTGGGATGCTTTTACATTGATTGTGAGTAGGGGTGCATGGTATGCACACACAGGTGCACGCACACACACACATTTTGGGGTCTAGAAAAATTAGGAAAAGCCCTGGAAAAAGTATGGAATTTTGTTTGGTCACATCTGTGGGAACCCTATATGAACTTGGGTTGTTCTAACCCGTAAGTTCTCTCTCGGGGGAATCTTGAAAACAGTGATTTAACACTTAAAAGGCATCCTATTGAGGTCTATTATCCAAAGACCCTATTGTCTCAGTTTTGGGAAGTAAGGATAGACCTTATTTTATATACGTCACTGAAGAATCCCCAATACTGCAGACAGATTTTGTTCTCTACCCAAGTATGTTTAATGGAAATTTTTGGCTGAAATATGGCTGGCGGTGAAAGGGTTAAGGAAGTTTCTGTGTGTGTGTGCTCACAAGAACTATGCCTATGTATCACACAGGCAGTTCTCATTGGAGTTCTAAACTTATTTTAAATGCACGGCAAAGTTGTAGTTTAAACACCCCCTTCATGTTTACGACTCTCGATCTCAAAGTCTGGCTCTTTCAGTTTCATCACAATAACCCTAGGCTGATCCTAACCCTATGCCTTTCCCTCGAATGACAGAAATGTTGCTTCCTAGTGCAAAACTTTCCACACGAAAATTTGATGTGTGTTTGTGTGTGTTTACCTGCATTTATTCTATTATTATTATCTCTCCCCTCAGGCGTTGGCTGGAGACCGCAGAGCTTCAAACTGGTGGGGGGCCCCGTACCGAGGCCCGCAGTCGCTGCGGGGAGCTCCACAGTCGCTGCAGCAGGGAACTCCGCAGTCGCTGCAGCAGGGACTGCAGTCGCTGCAGGGACGCCCGCAGTCGCTGCAGCAGGGAGCCTCAACGCCCACCCCAACATTCAGCGAATCCTGTCGACGCAGAGCCCCGCAAACCCGTTACGTCCGACTAGCGCTGCTACCGCAGGCTGGACGTCGGCAGAGAGAAAGAAAGTCGGCGCCCACCCAGCGGCACCTTTACCTTCTGCGGCGGCTCAGTCCATGGCAGGGGTGGCAGCTTCATCGTCATTGCCGTCACCGTCGTCAGTGGTGGTGGTGCCGCGGGGAGCGGGGGTGGTGTCAGGGGGGGTGAACGTGGCGGGCCCCTTGCTGATGACAGGGGCCACTCGGGGAGGCAGGCAGCAGGTGTTTGTGGTCACCCCCGAACAGCAGGAGAGTCTGCTGAGAAGCGGAAGACTGCTGCCTCAGGTAAGGTGCTGGCTAGCAGTGTTATTAACTCATTCAACACTGGCCGATTGCTTCCCTTTACAACCGTTCAACACGAATGCACGCTATAGCGTACATAGTGTTCAAACATTTACACTTCACAACTCAGCTAAGCCATGCAACCCAAACTGGTATAAAAGTGTTCCTCTACGGTCCCTTAATAGTTTTCAACCAATGAAATCACTTCTAGTCTATTTTTAGGACGGCAATGAATGCAAATGAGTCACTACCCCTCTCTTCGTCTTCTTTGTCATGCTTTTTTTAAAATCTGCTAATAATAAACATTTTTACTTTGGAATCATAACGTATGCTAGCTTTTATTATTATAAACGGTACCGCAAATTTTCAAAACTGCGGTTAAGCATTATTTTTAAAATCATTTTTATGTAATGAAGCAAACCTGTCTAGTGTTGAATGTTTGCGCGAAACATGTACGCTATAGCGTACATTAGTGTTGAGAGAGTTAACCCTTTCAACGCCAGCCATTTTTCAGCCAAAACTTTCCATTAATCTTACCTGGGTAGAGAAAAGATTTCGTCTGCAGTATTGGGGATTCCTCTGTGACTTGCATAAAATAGGGACTACTATCCTTACCTCCCAACATTAAGTGTCTAAGATCATTGCTTAGCAGACCCTCATTTGATGCCTTTCAGTGACATGGGTGTTAAATCATTGTGGTGCCAAGAGGCGACAGTGGCGAATTTTTTTTTTAACTCATTCAAGTCGTTCCGGCCATATATGTCCGGAATTAATTAATAGATAGCTGTCAATTTGATGCATTTGCTTCAAGGGAAGTAAATCTGTGTGCACATTGGTCACTTCTAAACTCGCTTCACTCCCTTAGACCACAATTTTGCCCCTGACTTTGCTTTTGTAGTGGTTCGTTGTGGGGGAACCAATCGTGTAGAGTTTTTCTATATAAAGTATATATATAAAAAAAAGTCTGATCTACCACTTCCCTATGTCTAAACCTGAAGCAAAAACCTGTAATCTTCTTTCATTTCTCCTTTTGTTTATGTATGTTTTGTTTGTGTGCATGGCTGGAGTGATTTGTGAGTTTTTTTTGTAATTCGAAATCGTTGCGATGCGAATGAGTTAAGTCTTGCGAGTGAGCCTGAGCCTGTGTACACACTTGTTTTATTTGCTTATTTGAGAGTTCAATGTAAGCGGAGTATTGCAACGTCGGATGGGTGGAGAGTTTTACATACCTTTATGAAGTCTTTATTTCACTTCTATTGAAAAGTCGCTCTTTCGCAATCTGAAACTCGTTTTCCTTTCTCTTTTTTTTCTTTTCTTTTTTTGCGGAAGTGTGAGCTGTGAAAATTATTTTTAGATGAGTGGTAATAAAGTATATTACAGTGGTCGCCGCTTTATAAAACCGCGGTTAATAGAGCCAGCCGCTTATTAAAGCCGATTTCTTACGGTCCGGATTTTTCACTATATGTTATGTATTTAAAAAAGCCGCTTAATAAAACCACCCCGCCGCTTATTAAAGCCACTTTTCTCAGAGAAATCACATAGTTTGTGACTAAAACTCACACGATTTTGTTCTTTTTTCTTTTCTTTTCTTTTTGGGGGGCGTAGAAAATATGTCACTTGTGTCACTCAAGACATATTTATGTGCACGCTCACGTGTATCACGAAGTAACTGAGTTTAGAAAAGAATGTCAGTCAATAAAAACCGCACGTGTTGAGTTAATAAATAAATTAAATCACTTTACTGTTTTCTGTCGGACTGGCAACTTCAAGCAAGAGGCAAGAATGAATTGAATCAAAATGCCGAAAAGAAAACGCCAAGATTTAACCACAAACGAAGAACTTGACGAAAGAAAGTGTGAAAGTGTGACTGACGTAAACAAAAGAGAAGCAAAAAAAAAAAGTGTTCGAAAATGACGTCATCCTGGACTGCCGGTTATTAAATCCGCCGCTTATTAAAGCCATTTTTCGTCGGTCCCAAAATGGCTTTATAAAGCGGCGACCACTGTATTTGAAACTGAAGTGTCCTTTTGAGTAACTGTTGTAGTGAAGGGTTTGTTGACATAACCTCAGACCTGCCTGCTGCTACGATTTGGCCGTAGCAGCTACGAAAAATAAAGCTTTGCTACGGAGCTACGGCAACCTTAACGTTGTTACGGGAACAAAAAAAATTGCAGACGCATTTTATTTTTGCTTGCGCTGTTCCCGGTTTTGTCTGTTTCCAAGAGCAGACGCGCGATAACCTGGTCACTTCCGTTTGTATCAAAGTGACTGCGCATGCGTTCTTATTACTTTCTCTGAAAAAATGGTGGACTCCAGCAGCAGTAGCAATTCGGGAGATGTTTCAAACGAAGAAAAACGAACCCAAACCAGAAAACAAAAATCATCTGGCACACCATCTTGTTCTAAGAAAAAACATTGGCCTGCTGCACAAGTTTTCAAAATAGCTTACACGTCGGAGTGGCCTTGCATCGTCAGAAGTCGACTCGGTGCGAACCATGCTCACTGCAAGCTTTGCCATGCAGACTTCTTCTGTGAATTATGGCAGTAGAGACGATTGCCGTCGACACGTTCAATCGGCGAAACATAGGCTATCATTTGTGGATACTACTGAAAAATTTGCCATGCTACTGAAAATTGATGGCTGGGCTACTGATTGGAAAAATTCCAAGTAGGCAGGTCTGTAACCTGATGATATCCTTATTTTCAACTTTTTTGAGTGTGTGTGTGTGTGCGTGCGCACACATGCAGGTAAATAAAGCTGGAAACTATGGCAACTTATGTGCTAATGTAGGGATCAGCAGTTTTTCATCATAAGCCCCAGTCAAAGCAACAATGTTTGTTCCAATTTTTTAATTTTTTTGCTGTGCGTGTGTGTTTACAGGAACTTCAGCAAACTCTACAAGAGACCAGCTCTGTCGCCAAGCAGGAAACGGTAGCGACCGGCAACGCATCACCACTCTCCATGACGATCCAAGCCGCGGTGCAACAACCTAAGACCCAACCCCTCCTAGCCCCCGCTCTGCAACAAATCCCTTCCCTGCTAGGTCAAGGCCAAGGCCAAACCCATGCCGCTTTTCCAGGTCACAGCCTGACAAGTCAAGGGCATGCTGTACTTCAAGATCACAACCCGACAGGTCAAGCCCATGCTACGCTTCAAGGTCACACCCCAGCGGGTCAAGGGCACGCCACGCTTCAAGGCCATAACCTGACGGGTCAAGGGCACGCTACGCTTCAAGGCCATAACCCGACAGGTCAAACCCATGCTACATTTCAAGGCCATAACCTGACGGGTCAAGGTCAAGGGCACGCTGCGGTTCAAGGTCACACCCTGACAGGCCAAGCGGGGGCCGCGGTGAGAATCGACCCGCAGAGCCTCGGGAAGATGACCAAGGTGAAAATCGTGCCGGTGCCCAACGGGAACGGGCAGGAGAGGGTGGGGGTGCCGGTGGTGGTGGGGCCCAGTGTCAACCCTGTCAACCCTGTCAACCCCAACCTCCATCCTCAGGGCATCCGCATCGTCAACAACAGACCCCCGTCAGGAGGAAACACCCTCATCTTGCACCAGAATGCAAACGTCGGTGCGAAATCCCCGCCGAGGTAAGCCTGATGGAGCTAAAAAAAAAAGAAGAAAGAGTTGGTGCTTATGTAAGTGCTGTGGTTTGATCTGGGTTGCTCAATGTTGCTCCTTTATTCCAATTCTGACTAACAGAGTGGAGAAAAAAACCAGGTTGAAAATGTTATACACAGGGCTGCCTACTGTCCCCCCTAAGGTGTATTTATCCCTGGAAACTGTTAAAAATGACCCTGTCCCTGCATCCACTTTTCTGTCTGGTGTCCCTGGGAACTGAGCAGAATCAAAAGTTTGTCGAGCAGCCACTTGTCTTGTTAGCTAACTTTATTATTGAACACAGGAACTCCCAAAACAACAGACACTGTTGAGATTTTCTGAACAGACATGTTGTTATACATAGGTTACTGAACTCCAAAGGATCTTGAATATTGAAGCACATTGGCACCGAAAAGCATCAAGAAGTCTTAAAAAAATCCAGAGTCGCAGAAATGTTGCTACATCCCGAACAATCGAAAGTTAATGTTTGTCTTGACCCTGGCATGTGACATCGCTATGTTTGTCCCTGGAAATAGGTCTCTGTCCCTGGTTTTTAAGCAGTTTGTCCCTGGAAACTGCAAGAGGGGGTAGGCAGCCCTGTATGATGCAGCCGAGTTCAGTTTCTGTTGTTTTCTTTAGATCTGAATTCCTGGATTATGTTTTGTCTTCTTCTTCTGCGTTCCCGGGCCATAAGGCCACAATGGGTACGTATGTGTATGTTTTCCAGTTTTCACTGGTGTCCTCGCTGCATTCAGCCGACACATTCCGGTTTCGGAGGAGCTCAAAGGAGAGAACTATATGAAAGATTTTTTAGGGAAAAAAGGCAGGAGAATGGGCCAAAAGTCAGAAAGATAGTAGATGACACAAAGCAAGGAAACAGGCAGAGTCAAAGAGAAAGACAGATTAGAGGAAGTTACGAGCACAGAACTTCCAGAAGGTGGGGGAACTATTTGTATGGAAGACCCCCCGGTATCCCCACAGGCCTTTATTCTAGGGTCATAATTTGCTGGGTTTCTAGGGAAGCGTCTAGATTCTAAATTTGTTGGTCTTACCAGGGCTATGGCTGGAGTTTCCTCAGCTTGTTTTTTATTCACCGAACCAGTTTGTTTACAAACACATCGCCTCATCTTCATCTTTTGAAAAAGTATTTTTTTTAAGGCGAAAATGTCAGGTTTTTATTTCACTTCGTTTATTTTTTCATCTTCATGTCTTGTGTGTTAGTGTGTAGTGTTTTGATGCATTTTCTTTTTAAAAGTTCAATGATATGAGCTCATTTTTATTCAAAGTACCGTAATTCTCGGACTATATATAAGGCGCACCTTAGTATAAGGCGCACCCCCACATTTTACCCAAATTTCAGATCTTGTTAGTGTATTATCTTATTATATTAGTCACATTAAAAGGCGCAGGGGTCTCAGTCTGTGGAAAAAGGTGTCGCCTTATAGTAATATACGGTAATTCTTCTTCTTTTTCTTCTTCTGCGTTCCCAGGCCATATGGCCATAATGGGTAAGGTACATATGTGTCCGGTTGTCAGTTTTCACTGGTCTCCCAGCTGCGTACAGCCGACACATTCCGATTTCAGAGGAGCTCATATGGTAATAATTTTGTGGATTAAACTTTTCCAAATTTGCTTTTTCTTTGCACAGATACGCCGGCAACGTGACGGTCAAGGAGCTGCTGGAGAGTCGAGCGGCCGGCAAAGGCGACAACGACACCAAGCTGCCCTCGCCTCACGGGAGAATCGTAACTACCACCACGACGACAGCGACGACGATGGTGGCAGCCGCCGCCGCCACAGCCTCGCCAGTCGCCTCCCCTTTGTCCGTCGTGACCACCAGGGGGACCCCGGAAATATCACCCACGTCGTCCTCCTTCTCCTCCTTGGTCTCCCCTGGCGGGGATGCTCGCTCCTCGCTGGACGCCGCGCTGCAGACGGTGGTGACCAGCTACATCACCACGCTGCCCACCGCCAACATCAAGGTGCCGTCCCCCACCACCCTCCCCTCCCTGTCTCCGCGCAAGCACGTCGGGAACCTGACCACTATCGTGCAGAGCAACAAGGGCTCCATCCCCAGCTCCACCAAAGTGCATGCCAACCCCCTGGTTCTCACCACCACTTTGGGGGGGTCGTCGTCGTCTTCTTCTTCGTCGTCGTCGTTGTTGGGAGGAGGCAGGGTCCTCTCGGGCGTGTTGCCCGGGGTGAGGCAGGTGGTGGTGCCTGGTGTGGTAGGGGGTGTGGAGGGGGTGGGGGCGAGAAAGGACCAGCCGATGCTGCTGCAGGTTTTACCCCCCCGAGGCGGGGGTGTTGCAGGTGTGGGGGGCGCCGCGGTGCAGAGGTTTGTCCTGCCGCCGCAAATAGGGTCTGCGCTACAGCTAGCCAACAACAACAACAACAACAACGCAAGGATTGGTTCTATCTCTGCGTCATCATCTTTAGGGAGGGAGGGATTGTCATTGGTGGCACACAACCAGGCCCTTCTTCAACAATCGCCACTTTCTAGCACAAGCCCCTCCGCCAATGTTTCTTCGCTTGTTCGATCCCCTGTAGAAGCTGCAAATGTGCTGGCGGTCCTTCCCGTGTCTTCTGCTACTGCCCTCAGCAGCTCCGCGGCGGTGGACAATTCTCTGCCCGAGACCAAAGCCGCCTCCGAGATGCTCAAGACCATGCTGGCGACGAAGTTCGCGCCTTCCTCCATCACCTCGCATTCTTCGGTGGTGACACACTCTCCCGTCACCAGCTCGGCAGGCGCGGCGGTGGCTTCCGTCGCGACCCAGTCTGGGCCTGTTTTCAGCCAGCACGCGTCTTTGACGCAGATGCCCCGCGTCATCCGAGCCCCTGTTGTCGGGTCGGGAGCTCAGCCAGGAAGTAGCGCATTCCCTCTCCAACAAGCCGCGGGTCCCAGAATCTTGCCAGCAGCTGCAGCTGCAAATGCTGTGGGCTTGCAACAGCAGCTGCAGAATCTAGCCGTGGCGGGGTTGGTGAAGAACAACGCCGATTCTCAGAGGCTGGTTCGCGTGTCTCTGCCTACCGGGGTGCAGTTGGCAGCAGGCGTGCAGCATCCCGGAGCCGCGGCCACACTGAGAGTGATCGCTACCACCAGCCAGGCGGGGGCAAACGGTGGTGGAGTTGTAGCAGCGGGCAGCAGCCTTCAGCCTGTCCTGGCCACCCTCAGACCGGGACCTCAGGGACTGCAGCAGGTGCAGATCCTAGGAGGAGGAGTAGGAGGGGGGATTCCAGGCATGCTGACCAACCAGATCCAGCAGCAGCAGCAGCCGGTCGCCTTCAGAAGCGGTGGTGTGGTTACGCCGGGAGGGGTGGGAGCAGGAGGGCAGCAGGTGGTGACTCTTGTGGCCCCTCCTCATCTCCACGCTGCGGAGCAGAAGCCGACGGTGCAGCTACGTTTCTCTATGCAATCTACTGCAGCCGCAGCTCCGGGGATGAGTTCCGCGGCTGCTCCACCAGCGATGTCCGGTACCATGGTCCCAGGACTTAGGACGGTGCCCGCCTCGGCTCTGCAGGGATTCCCGGTGCTGGGCTCCCCTCCTCTTCCCCCTCCTTCTCTTTCCTCCCCCCACCATCCCCACCCCCCAGGCACTGTTTCCAAAGTGATCATGGCAAATCCAGCCTCCTCTCTGCCCCTTGTCCCAGCCTGCTCCCAGTTTCAGCCGAACCCTTTTGCTGTGAGCTCCAGCAGCGCTGCTGCTTCAATGGCGGCGGCTCTGCTGAGCTCTGCGGTAGACCATCGCTTGACGCTGTCCATCACCCCTGGGTCAGTGACCAATCAGTTCATCGTGTCCCCTGTACGTTCCCAGCCTTCCACCTTCGCTGCGGATGTTGGAACCCATCCATTATCGCTGTCGCAACAACAAGAGCTAACCTTGCAGAGGTCCGCGGAAATGGGAAGCGAGCCAAAATTTTTTCCAATCTCCGCTTCTTCTTCTTCTTCAGTCATCTCCCCGTCATCCGCTGCGATTAAACGCGGTATGTCGAATGCGGACTTGTCGCCCGTTCCGGCCAAAAGGGAGCGGCTAGACATGGCAGGCGGCGATGTCGTTATCGCCACCAACTCTGGAGCTGGTTTTGCGGGTGGCGGGATGATATGTTCGTCGAGCGTTTCATCGCCCGGAACGATCGTGAGCGCAGTAGTAGCGCCAGCTACCGGCAGCAGTTTGCATAAAGTGGTGATAGCTAATTCCAGAGACAGCAACAACTCTATCAACAACAGCAACAATAGTGCCAGCAGCACTTTGCTCAACTTGGCCGCACACGTTTCTCTCTCTCCAGGGAGCATTCTCACCGCTGCGCCACCGGGCTCGAACTCTTCCGTGATTTCGACGGGACCCTTTTTGCAGCAGATAAGGGGTTTGTCCCCCTTGATGGGCCGCGGAGGAGGAGGAGGAGGAGTGCAGATGAATAATGCTGTTATGTCGGCAGCAGCAGCAGCAGGGCCGAAACAGCAGGTGTTGGGTGTGGGTGTGCGCACCGCTGGAGGACAGTTGTTGAGCGATGCTAGTGTCCCTTTGATGGAGAACAACGGACATTTCAAGGTGGGTAGAGTCTATGTTTCCCTCTGAGTGTGTGTGTGTGTGTGCATGCACATGTGAGTGTGTGTGTGTGTGCACACATGTGTGTGTGTGTGCATGCACATGTGTGTGTGTATGTGTTTGTGAAACGGGGTGCATATAATCATTTTGTTTTTAGTTTACTTGCATATTTGGTTTTTATAATGGACATTGGTCTGATTTTTTTCTCTCTCGAAAAATGCAGGCTTTGCTTTCCGCTTTAATTTAATAACACAACAGTGTGCAAGTTTTCATTTGTTTCTTCTCAGATTAAGTCGGAATCTTAGTTTCGGAGTAACAGACTTCCTCTCCTTTAGTAGTAAAATTATGACAATTTTCTGGACATTAAATTATTCCATGGGTCATGCTTTTAAAAGAGCTCCTCTGTCAGAACTTGCTTCATTCCGCACCTAATAGTAATACTATTACAGTGGAACCTCCCTTATAAGACCTTCAAAAATCATCCAAAATGAAGTCTTATAAAGGGAGGTTATTTTAGTACTTACAAAGAAAGGCAATGTCTCGGAGAAGTAGGTCTTATGTGGGAGGGAGTCTTATAATGGGAAGTCTTATAAGGGAGGTTCCACTGTACCTAGTATTAGTATATATTTTCTCTTACGACATGCATTCTATGAATTTCCTCATCTCTCTACAGGTCCTTCCGGAAGCCTCTCTTCAGCTAGGCAGCCACATGGTGACCGTCCTTCCCCCTAACCCCAGTGCCACGATCCACAGCCTCAGAAATCCATCCACTAATACTAACAGCAGCAGCACTGCTCCATATGCTACCTCAGCGCCCACCCTCGCCCCCCTGCCCGCCTTACCGACAACCCTTGCCCAAACTCCGAAAGCGGTGGTGCTGCCCGGGATGGGGAAGGAAGGGAGCTGCCTGCCACAAAATCGAGGGATCGTGCGTACGATCTTGCGGCCCGGCGTCAAACCGGAAACGGTGCTGGCTATGTTTCCTCAACAGCAACAACAACAGTACCAACAGCAGCAACAGTATAATCAACAACAACAACCGCAAATGCATTTGAAACCTCCAGCTCAAGGAATGGCGGGTTTGGGATCCGTTCGGTACGACAATGTGGTTGGTAGTTATAGCGCCTCGACAACGAACGCAGCCAAGCAGCTGGTTTCGCCAGTCGTGATCAAGCCCGGTTCTTCGGCTTCCACGCCACCACCAAACTCTCTGGCGGTGATGGTATCGAGTTCCGCGTTGATAAAGCAGAGCTCTTGTTCCAGCATCAGCAGCAGCACGCCCGTGCTCAAAGCTCGACTGGAGCAGCCGCGACTCGTCGGAGACGTCAGCCTGCCGCCTCTCGTGTCGGGAAGGCCCAACAGCGTTTCTGGACTGAAAGAGACGGTGAACGGTAGAATGGAAAGTCCCAGCAACCAGCACATTGTGAAAAGTGAAGGTGGGGTGGTTGCCTCTTCGGGTGCTGCAGCCTTGGGGGGATATGGTGGGGGTATGGCAGTGGGGATGAAGAGTCCGGGGGCTGGGTGTGGTGGGGTGAACGGGGACGGCGCGAACGAGAACAAAGTGGATGAGGCGGCGGCTCTTCTCCTCACTTTTGCTAATCAGAGTCCTGGTGTGGTGATGGGGTCGCAGGGGTTCTAGACACTGAAGCAGACCCCCAGCTCTGTTTTAGTTTGTAGCAAAGAAAAGACACCGCCGTGCGCAAACCATAGAGACGCAAGTCAAAATTTGGTCAACTTTCGATGTGTTGGGCTTACCAGTTGATCAAGACATAGCTGCATCATCATCTAACAAAGCTGGAATGAAATGACCGAAATATTGAGTTTTCCGCTCCTCAAGTGAAGTGATGTCTTTCGACTTGCGTCTCTTGTGTTTTCCGCTCGGCGATTTCGATGTGATTGTTGTGGGAACAGATCTGGTTTTAGCTTTGTGTGTGCGCCCCTTAATTTAATGTTGAAAGGATTAAAGTGTAGGTTGGTTTTAGATTTGTTTTTTTCCTGGACAAAATTAATGTCTTGTGTGAAATCTTTAATAGACATGCAGTCTTGCACATTGCATGCACATCCAGATTTATCTCCTGATCATCATTCCAATAATTGATTAGATTGTTGTATGAAGATTTATCACCAAGTGCTTGCTGTTTATAAAATGCTTGAAACAAGAGTTCTTCAGTTGGGAAAAACCCCCCAATTTAGCAAACCATGAATATGAATGATGCCAGCCATTTCCGACATACAACTTGTGTGACTTTTGCTGACTATGAGATTTTGTCTTGACGTTTTTTGAATGTAATGACTGTCCACCATAAATGAAACATGAAACTGAAAGAAGAAATTATCCTGATGTCTTTTTAAAAAAATGTTGTTATACAGTAGTAACAACTTGTTGAAAATGGCATAAAGAATGGCAAAAATGACAAAGACTCGCTGCGGATGATTCCAGAGAATGTGACTGAATGAGTCAAGTGCCAAATAAGCAGCATGCTCGGTGTTCTTTTTCCTCCAAATCTGAATTGTGTGGACCGTCTCTCCCGAAAAGATATGTCCACAAAACTGGTCTATAATGGCTTGTCCCCACCCCCCCCCACCCCAACAGCCCCCAGTCCCCTTATTCACGTTACTCCCACCCTAGTTCTGCCCATTCCCCAACCCTTCTTTCAAGACCCCTTGACTTACTCCCCTTTCCTCCTTCCCCCCTGTCTCATTTAACTCCTTTTGTTTTGCCTATGCTACGGAGAAAGAGCTCTATATTATGGTTGTGGAAAGGGAAAAAAGCACCAAACCTGTGGTAGATTCTGCAAAACTTGGTGATAGCAAGTGCAGAATATGTGTGTGTGGTGTGTGTGTGTTTGTGCGTGTGTGTGTATGTACGTGTGTGTGTATGTACGTGTGTGTGTATGTACGTGTGTGTGTATGTACGTGTGTGTGTATGTACGTGTGTGTGTGTGTTTACAAGGAAAAAGAAAGAAACAAACAAAAAAGCCAGGCTGTTTCATTTTTGGTGCATTGTGCTTTGTGCAGAATTCCTAGCTTGGCTGTTTGTGACACTGGTGATTTTCAGGGCAGTTGAGTATAACAATAATACTGGCAAATGAATAACAAAGGACAAAATGAAACAGTGGCATATATATATATAGTGTAATTTTCCTCTTACCAAGTGACTTGAGGCCATTGAGCATTTATTTAACTTCAGCATCGGGACACCTTGCTCGTGACCCACGAAAATTGTGCTCTGTGCTTAATTTTATGAAGTTTCCCACTTAAGCTTTAGTAGAACTTCACATGGTTTACTGAATTTAGAAAGTAACAACGTTTAGTTTCCCACTTAAGCTTTAGTAGAACATAATATTAAGGGCTGTATACTACAGCTAAGGTCATAATTAATGTGCATATTTTGAAAGCTTTTTTGTTTGTTTGTTGTTATTGACATTGCGAAATATTGGTGAACAATGTGTTGTAGAAGAAGAAGAAGAAGAGAACAATTTCATTGAAGCAGCTTTTGGGATGCAGATCAAAATATAAAACAGTACATGTATACATGTACATGATTCTGAAGAGCACAATTATGTTAACCTTCAAACTACCGTATTTCACAGACTGTAAGGTGCGTCATATTACAACATCCTCTCCCTCCCTCCCAATTTTTTTTATACAAAAGTCAGATTTTGCTGTAGCTGTTTCTTACTGTACTATATTATGCATGGGTGCTCCTGGTAAATTAAAAAAATCCTGCAAGGGGGCGGCCCCCGGCAGAGTGCAGGAGGGGCAGTGCACACACATTTACTGCTCTTTTGTCACTCCTCTAGACTAGTGCAAGTGCTACATTCCTTTGAATATAGCAAATGCTTACATAGGCCCTTTTTATTACAAGTACAAACTGTGTGTGTGTGTGCGTAAGAAAATCATTGCTTATCAAATTCTCATAATCCGGCGACGCCGGCTCTAAGCAATTTAAAAATCCTGCAATTCAGGACATCCTGCAAGAAGGAGCATCCATGTATTACGTCGCATTTTAAGGCATAGGGGTCTCAGTTTTGTGGTTACAAAAGTAGTACAATGGAACCTCCCTTATAAGACCTTCAAAAATCATCCCAAATGAGGTCTTATAAGGGAGGGGTCTTATAAGGGAGGTAATTTGAATACTTACAAAGAAGGGCAAAGTATCGGAGAACTAGGTCTTATATGGGAGGGAGTCTTGTAATGGGATGTCTTATAAGGGAGGTTCTACTGTCCATCTTAGTCAGACAATAGGATGAAAGAGAGCTGGAAAAAGCCTACCTAAAAAATAATAATTTGGAAATAAAGGGGGGGGAGGGGGTGTAGGAAAAAAGGGGAAAAGGTGGGGAGAGAAAAGGAACAAAGAAAAAAGGAGGATAGGAAGGAAAAAAGAAAAGAAAGGGTTAAAAATGAAGGCGGAAGTGGTGGTGGGTTGCATGATGAGTGAGCAAGATAGCGGAGAGCGGATGAATGATTGGGTGTGGTGTGAGAGTTACATATTTGTTAATGTAAATTTGTGTTTCATACTTTTATTTAATATTTTTTATTTTCCACGGTGGAAGACAAGTTTCCATGTGCGTTGTGCAATGCCAGTGGACAGTAAAGAAACTTATGACTTATGATGACTGTATCACCTTAATCCTTATAGTTGGTAAAATACGGTACGACAAGTTTGTACTGTGAGTCCTCTCGACTTAAAACTGGTGATGTATAGAATTATTGTCCATGATACAATATGCATGGTTCCTGTTCATTTTCAGCACCTGAGTGCCTTGAGAGAGAGAGATAGAAACTTTGGTAAAGGTCAAGATGTGCCACCCCCCCTACATTTCTCGGTTAATTGTATTTTTCCGTTTTTGCCTTTCTTACCATACATGAAGCTGTATTTTAGGAACCTTTTTAGCTAATAACCTTTTTGGAATACTAACTCTAACCCTAACCCCCACCCTATAAGACGGAAAAACGCAACGAACCACAACTGTGACAAATCGCGGTGTACTGCAGTACATAGTGGGGGTAGGGTTAGGTTTAGGGTTAGGGTTAGTATTCCAAAAAGAGAGCTGAAAATGTTCCTAAAATACAGCTTTATGTATGGTAAGAAAGGCAAAAACGGAAAAATACAATTAACCGAGAAATGCAGGGGGGGGGGGGGGGGGCACATCTTTACCTTTACCGAAACTTTGATAATTGGAACGAGTGTGAAAAGGAAGCTGATTTGTTTGCAACTATGATATATATTTAATGTCTGCCTTTATTTTTATGCTTTGAACTCAATTTGTAAAGTTTGACCTTTTTGTTTTTTTCGTTCATTTGCTCGTTTCTTTAACCTGTGTATCCTTTCTGCATTTTCGTTGTTGTTTGTTTGAAAGCAAATTATCCTGGGTTTGTTTTTTTATCGGTTTTCTTTTTTTATGTGTATCGGTTATCAGTATGTATATATTTTTAAAAATTTAGAATTGATATTAATTTCCTTATTACTGGGTTTTTTGCGCATGTGCGTGTGTGTGTTTATAATTTGTATCATTCTGCAATGCATGACGTTTCTGTTAAAATCTTCACCTGCATTTCTGGAGAATGTTTCAGCCAATGGTCATTTGAGCACAGAGACTCCCGTCACAAAATATTGTACCTAAAATTAAAAAAATACCAGTATATATAATCCAACCTTTTTTTCCCCCTTAAAGACCCACCACGTCACGTGTCAAAATCACGGTTTTCACGTGTTTTCCCTCTTCTATCTGGTAGGAAATCTTAAGAAATCTTCCAAGCATAAGAGGGAATGTGACACGTGATGTGGGGGGTCTTTAACTCCTTGAGGACCTTACTGCCTGAGGCAAACATCATTACTGGCCTGGGGTTGCCTAGAAAAACATATAGCAAATGAAAAGGTGGGACAAAACTCGCCTCTGTCTGTAAACAATTTTCAACATTACTGGTTGATCCACGTTACTTTGAAATCGTGATTACTTGCATTACATTCAGAATGATTAGTCTCCCTATACCTATCACTATGAATGAAAACTTGTTGGAGCATTTTGTGAGGCTTGCATCTAGGGCCAGTTTTGGGACATTCTTAGCATTAATAAATGAAATACAAGTGCCAAGCGTAAGTGAAGCGCATGCTGGAAGAGTGGTGAAGAGACGTAACTCGAAAAAGGTGGTTTGGATTGAGAAAGCAATGATTCAGACAAGTTTTAGACTCAGAAATCGTTGTTCCGAGAATACTCGGAATTAGGCCCTGGCTGACGTTCTCCTGTTAGTATGCTCGGAATTAGTTAAATAGTGAGTCGTTCAAAACTTTGTAGTAGTTTTATAGATGATAGCAGCCCCGCCTCGCTTCACGGTTTTCAAACTCTAAACACCGGTTTTGGAATGCATCGCATCACATGACCACTTGAAAAATGTCTCTTAGAATGTTTGGACCAGCGAGTACTTCTTTGGCGGAGGTTTGCGCAGGATGTTCAAAATGTTTCCCACTGCATTCCTTGCGATCTTCTTCTTCTTCGATCGCTCAGACAGTTTCCTGTCAATTATGAGTGTAGATGCGTCATGCTGCCGTTATGCACCTAAGTAAGAAATAGTTAGGCCCAGCATGTCCGGCTTCGGTTGGAGGAAATGTTTTTGAAAGTGTTTCTTGAACAAAGGCAGGAGAATGGACCGGTAAGGCAGAAAGATAGCAGTAGATGACAGTAAGCAAAGGGAAAAGGCAGAGTCAAAGAGAGTGACAATTAGAGGAAGTTACAAGTACAGAACTTCCAGAAGGTGGGGAGTTATTTATGCAAAAGACCCCTCCCCCGGTATCCCCACGGGGGTATGTGCAGATGAATAATGTATGAGGTTATAGGGGTCTGTAGCTAACAGGTTTCAGACTTTGGCCAGTAGCGTTTGGATCAAGGAGTACAGTGTTTTTCGGACTATAAGGCGCACCTGATTAAAAAAAGAGAATGTTCAAAAGTCACGGGTAAGTTTATTAATATTAAGATAATCAATTCTTTGCACCACACATGACCTTGAGCCAGTCTACCAAACTGCCAACACAGCTGACATTATTAATTAATTATAAAGCAAAGTTTAAAAGGATATTATGATGTTCATTATTTGATGCTTAGATGTGTGTTGAAAAGTAGAAAGACAATGTAGACGTAAATTAGTTACGCTTACTTTTATGACATGATGATACCAATCCGCATTTTCATTTTTTTTCCTTATTAATTAATATCGATTGCAATGTTATTCTTCTCTTACTGGTTTTTCAAGAGGCAGGCCTTTTGTTCAGTAAAGTTTGAATGTACATACCATTTCTTTTGTACAGTAACTTATTTGTTGGCAAGCAGCAGTGTGTGTTTGAGAGGGAAAGAATCCAAAAGCTGGTTTGGAAGAGTTCAGGCTGCTTCTGATCTGCGTGTGACGAGCGTTCTTAACAGTACGGAAGGAATGATGTGTAAACAAGGCATCAGAAGTGTCAGAGGATTTGCAGATTTCAAAAGATTGACATTTTCTGTTTCTGGTGCCAGAGGTTTCGACTTTGTTTCTGAGGGTGAGCTTCACTGTCAGTTTAGCATGTTAAAGTTTTTTTGTTTTTGTTTTTTAACGAATTATGCCTATCATGTAAAAATAGTTCCCCCCCACCTTCTCTGAAGTTCTGTGCTTGTAACTTCCTCTAATCTGCCACTCTCTTTGACTCCTGCCTTTTCCCTTTGCTTTCTATAATCTACTATATTTCTGTCTTATTGGCCCATTCTCCTGCCTTTAAAAAAAAAAAAATTCTTCCAAATAATTTGTCTCCTTTGAGCTCCTCCAAAATCGGAATGTCGGCTGTACGCAGTGGGGAGACCAGTGAAAACTGAAAACCGGACACATACGAACCTTGCCCATTATGGCGTGGGAACGCCGAAGAAGAAGAAAAAGGAACTGATTTCACTTCAATGTTTGCCCTCTCCTATACAGTACAGCCTTGATGTCTCGTTTTAGTTTGACCACAGTTTCCAGAGGATTGGACTTCAGACAACTCGGACGCCTGGTAAAAGGCATTAACACCTTGACAGCCACCAACGTATCACGCACTGACCTGATGACGTCACTGATGATGTCATCAGGTGAAGAGGAATAGCCCTGATAAGTGATATGCTGGCTTTTGCTCTAACAAAGTCAAGAGAGTAACATCCTCAGACCATTTTGCCAGATTGGTTCTATCAGTTTGTCTTTTTCATGGCATGATTTGCGCCCAATGATTTTTTTCTTTCATTTTCTCTGGCAGTCAAGGAGTTAATACATAGACAAATTTGAGAAAGAAAATTGTGTGAGGGGTAGGGCTGCATAAGGGGTTTCTTCCTTTGAAAATGGGAGGGGGTGTGGGGGGCAAACATTGCACAATGTTGATGTCTTGTCTCATGGTTGTGATTTGCATCATTGATCGCCTTAACTTGATATTCGGCTTCATTAGCTTTTTCATTTTTTCTCCTTTAGTTTAGTGGTGGACTTTGGCCTAGTTGTTCAAAGCGATAAAGTAATATTGAATAATTATTATGATGAGTAGTTGAGTTTGGTTTCAAAGACATATACATATGTTACGCCCAATCCGTGAAATTGCCTATACATGTATCACATTTTTGAATCCCCATTCACACAGGTATTGATTAAGATTGATTCAATGGTATCACACTTTTCTACATTGTATTTGCACCCCTATCCTGCCCCCCAACTCGACCAGATGCTAAGCTGGGGCATGCCTGAGCCACATGTTGAATCAAACGTTTTATCAAATTAAGTCTGAATAAAATAATGTTAACTCATGTACAGATGAGATTTCTCATTCGTTTGAACCAATTCTTGATCTATTTGGGCTAATAAACGAAAACTATTTTTCATTCATATTGCTTTTCTCAATTGCAAGTAATAAATGGACTATTTCACGAACTGGGCAAACCATGGATTGGGCGTAACATATACAGTAATACACACACACAACCTTCTGACAAAAAAGTTTTTATGTTGTGATTGTTTTGTCGTACCCTGGCTTAAAGACTCCAGGGATCATCCCAACAGCCGAAGCACCTGAACACTATGGTACAAAAGCTTCAGCTAGGCATGAAAACATGTGACTGGTGACCATGTTAATAAAGATGTGATTAATTCATCTTCCAAAGTATTTATACTTCGGGTTTTTTGATTTTTTTGGAACGGTCTGATTGTTTTATCCAAATTGTTGAAAAACTTTTGAGAGAGAAACCAAAATCCACATGTAGACTAGTGATTATGTTTTGCTTTGACAACAGAAGTCATTACCGTATTTTACGGACTATAAGGCGATGCCATGGATGTTCCTGCTTTCAGGATGTCCTGAAATGCAGGATTTTTGTTATTGCCTGGAGCCGGCGTCGCCGGATTATGAGAATTTTAGAAGCAGCGAATTTCCTATTTATAAACGTTTTTTCCCCGGTTTCTCTCATGTGGAGAACATAAATGAAAATAATACAGATAAATATTGACGTGCCTTTTCCAGGAACTTTGTATTTTTAGGATTGTTTAAGTCGAGTTGTTAACTGGGCGGCCCCTGGACCCCTGCCTTGCAGGATTTTTGAAATTTCCCAGGAGCACCCATGCGGTACTTTTTTGCCTAGACTGAGACCCCTGCGCCTTATAATGTGATTGATAATATAAGTAAGAAACTATAATAACAACCTCTAATTTTGTGTGAAATTTGGGGGGTGCGCCTTATAATCAGGTGCGGCTTGTAGTCCGTAGAATACGGTACACAGCGAGAGCGTTGTGTGTTTTGTGCCCCCCCCCCTCCCCCCCCCCCCAAGTTCTGGTAAGGTCTCTGTACATGTGAACATTTTTCACTCTTTCCTCATGGCCGCACAGTGATATGTAAGTCACATTATGACTGGCCTGTCACTGTGTTGCCATGAGGAACGAGTGAAAAATGTGAACAAGCATTGAGACCGTTGGAGAAGAGAGTTCATTGCAGCCGGAGAGAGGGCCTGCGTGTTTGTGTCTGTGAGAAAATTATTTGCGTTTTAAGGTTGTCGACTTGAAACTAGTGAACCAATGGTAATGAATATTGACCAACTTGTCCCCAAAATCCTTATTGTTATGATGATGCTTGTTTTGTCCTTTTAACCAAAGACCCTATATATATTAATATATTAACTCATTCAAGTCGTTCCAGCCATATATGTGCAGAATTAATAGATAGCCGTCAATTTGATGCATTTGCTTCAAGGGAAGTAAATCTGCATTCCATACCTTGGTCACTTCTAAACTCGCTTCACTCCCTTAGACCACAATTTTGCCTGACTTTGCTTTCATAGTGGTTTGTTGTGGGGAAACAATTGGTGTAGAGAGTTTTTCTATATAAAAAAGTGTGATCTACCACTTCCCTATGTCTAAACCTGAAGTAAAAACCTGTAATCTTCTTTCATTTCTCCTTTTGTTTATGTATGTTTTGTTTGTGTGTATGGCTGAAGTGATTTGTGATTTTTTTAAAAATAATTCCAAATCGTTGCGATGCAAATGAGCTAATACTATAATAGATATAAAAAGAAATTAGGCAAAAGGGGAAAAGTTTCAAAGAACTTGCGCATGTTTTTCGCATCTAAAAGCGGTCATGTGACTTGGGCTAGGCCCATGCTTCATGCTCTCTTGTGGCTTCTCAGCTTTCTTCTTCGTCTTCTTCTGTGTTCCCAGGCCATATGGCCATAATGGGTAAGGTACGTATGTGTCCAGTTTTTAGTTTTCACTGGTCTCCCTCGCTGCGTACACTACAGCCGACACATTCCGATTTCTGAGCTCAAAGGAAACAATTATTTGGAAGATGTTTTTTGGGGAAAAAAGGGCAGGAGAACGGGCCAATAAGTCAGAAAGATAGTAGATGACAGAAAGCAAAGGGAAAAGGCGGAGTCAAAGAGAGTGGTAGATTAGGGGCAGTTAAGCACAGAACTTTCAGAAGGTGGGGGAACTATTTTTATGGAAGACCCCCACCCCCATCCCCACAGGGAAATCTCAGCTTTTATATCCTTGTCTTGTGACTTGGCAATACCCCGCCCCTTTCACTGGCCGCCAGTGGGTGTCATGTGACAGGGAATAATGGGTCCTTCCTTCTTCGATCGCTCAGACAGTTTCCTGTCAATTGTGATCGCAGATGCGTCATGCTGCCGTTATGCGCCTAACTAAGAAATAATTAGGCCCAGCATGTCCGACTTCGGCTGTGGAGGAAATGTTTTTGAAAGTTTGTTGGTGGGTTGTTTTTTTAAAGGCAGGAGAATGGACCCCGTAAAGGCAGAAAGATAGTAGATGACAGCAAGCAAAGGGAAAAGGCAAGAGTCAAAGAGAGTGACAGATGATTAGAGGAAGTTACAAGTACAGAACTTCCAGAAGGAGGGGGGAACTATTTTCCAGAAGGAGGGGGGAATAATGGGTCTGTATTCAGTGATGCACAGAGGAAGGAAAAGCGATCGGACAAACTGTTTTGAAAGATAATCAAAATTCAATAGGAATTGTTTGGAAATAATTAAGGGGAGTAATTTCATGGTGTGTGGGAGCGATCTCACCTAATTCAATCGGTCAAACAGGGGAAGTTACTCTACCTTCAGGTAAATCCCCAGCCCTCTCTTCTTGTGTTTGAGGAGACACACAGCATATAGAACACAGTGCGTCATTCTAAATTTGATATTTTTACATCACAAGTTTGCAAGTTCTATCACTTTGTAGCAACTGGCTACCCCTTATTTTTCTAAAGAAATGTTTGCAAGTCGCTGACTGGCATCCTGCGGTTTCAAGCTTCAACGCCATTGTTGCTATGGTATATGACCGAGTAATGGAGGTAAGCAATTTTCACAAAGTGCTCTCCCTTAGTTTTTTTCTCTCCGAAAATCTATTGTCCGGAATTAATACAGGGCAATTTGATACATTTGCTTCAAGGGAAGTAAGTTTGTGTGCACACCATACCTTGGTCACTTTTAAACTCGCTTCGCTCCCTTAGACCACAATTTTGCCTCTGACTTTGCTTTTGTTGTGGGGAAACCAATTGATGGTGAGGTTGATTTTTTTATATATAAAGTCTATATATTTCTTTAGAAAGTCTGATCTGCCACTTCCCTATGTCTAAACCAGAAGTAAAACCCCCGTAATCTTTCATTTCTCCTTTTGTTTATATAAATAAATGTCTGTTTTGTTTGTGTGTATGGCTGGAGTGATTTGTGAGTTTTTTTTACTAATTCAAAAGCGTTGCGATGCGAATGAGTTAATGTTAAATCTGAATAGGACATTTGCACCGACAGGGTGGAACTGCAACACAACAGGACATTTTCAGTTTTAATAGGACTAAAGTCCTATGACCTGAGCCTCTATTATTTTGGTATTTGATACTTTATAGTCACAGAAGCGGCTCTGTGAAATTTGGGTTGCTCCCACCTGGAGCGCCTCACTGCCAGAGGCGCACCATCCATTTTTTTTAATGTAATTTTTGTGTGACTGATGGGAAAGGGGGGGGGGGGGGGGGGGGGGTAAATTTGGACCAAATGACAACTTTTTCGTTGCCACTGGGTTTCACGCATGCTAAGTGCACGGGCACACGGGACCTCAGTTTATCTTCTCATCCGAAAGACTCCATGTTCAGACCATAAGGCCTAGTGCAGAGTGAGAGGGAAAATCCCCTGTATCCAGGTTTGGAAAATCCCCTGTATCCAGGTTCGAACTCGGGTTTAACATGCATGAGGCAAACGCGTTATTACCTCTGTGCCACTCTACACCTGAGACATCACTGGGAGTGTTTTTGAATGGCTTGCCGTGCTTTAATGTTCTGTGGGTAGATGGCAAGAGAAGCAAAGATGAATGCGTCCATAGATAAGAAGCAGCTATAAATTGTTGTTCTGTTTGTCCTAGTATCTAGTCTGTAGCGAAATACGAACTTGTTACAAATTATATGCGTATGTATCATTTTGAACACAATGTAAATAAGATGAATAAAAGGATGAAATCTTTAAATGTGCTTTGTTTATATACTGCTGTGTGTGTGTGTGTGTGTGTGTGTCACTCTTGAGTGTGTGTGTGCGCGCCAGCGCATGCGGAATGTGTTTGTCCGACTGTGTGTGTCTTTAAATGTGCTGTGTGTGTGTGTGTGTGTGTGTGTGTGTGTGTGTGTGTGTGTGTGTGTGTGTGTGTGTGACTCTTGAGTGTGTGTGTGCGCGCCAGCGCATGCGGAATGTGTTTGTCCGACTGTTTGTGTCTTTAAATGTGCTGTGTGTGCGACTCTTGAGTGTGTGTGTGCGCTGGAGCGCATGCGGAATGTGTTTGTCTGACTCTGTGTGTCTTTAAATGTGCTGTGTGTGTGCATGTGTCACTCTTGAGTGTGTGTGCGTGCGCACGCATGCAGAATGTGTTTGTCCGACTCTGTGTGTCTTTAAATGTGCTGTGTGTGTGTGCGTGTGTCACTCTTGTGTGTGTGTGTGTATGTGCGTGTGCGCGCGCGAGTGCATGCGGAATGCGTTTGTCCGATTCTGTGTGCGCATAATTTATTGTGTGTGAAATTTCTCTTATTACACAAGCATCCACCAATCTTCACTATTCAACACCATATACCCTCACAAACACATAACACACCCACAAACAAAAAGAGAAAAAAAGAAACACCATTTTTCTTCTAACTTAAGTATTTTATTCAAATTATTGGCATCAACCATTACCCTTCTGTAGGTAAAAACTGAACAGCTTAACACTTCAAGGCAAAAACCACCTGTGAAAGAGTTAACGGCTCTAAATGAACTAAAACAAGTTTCAAACTAAAATCATATATAAAACAACAACAACAACAAAACGTATAAACCTAATAAGTGTAAAACAAGAATAAATGGAGCTTATGTACACAACAAATTGTACATCGTACGTATAAGAAACTCCCAAGGAGAGCTGGTCATGAGACTTTTCAGGAAAAAAAGCTTACCCTTGCTCCTCCCTCCCCTTTCCGTTATACTCTCGATCCAGCGTTATAGACTCGATTCCGCACACTCTTTAAGTTTGTAACTACCGTGAAACCTCCCTTAGAAGACTCCCTCCCATATAAGACCTACTTCTCGGAGACATTTCCCTTCTTTGTAAGCATTAAAATTACCTCCCTTATAAGACCCCTCCCTTATAAGACCCCTCCCTTATAAGATCTCCTTTTGGATGATTTTTAACTCACTCGGGACGAATGAGCCGGATCCGGCTCATGGCTCACACAACCGTTTAGGACGAATGGCCCGGATCCGGCTCATAGGAGTTTTCAAGAGGTTTTGATTTCTGGCTTGTAACCAGCTTTCCAGTGAGACGTCATAACCTACTTTCAGTTTGTTTGACCTTGGCTCTCTTGAAATCAACCAATCATTGCATAGTTTACATTCAGCTTTGGTTGTAGAGGGGGGGGGGGGGGGGGGGGGGTCAAAGATGGAAATGTGAAATGTTCCTTCTTTCTATGCGCTTCGTTGTTTTCGTCAATAGGAGACAAACGACGAAGGTAAGGAATCTAATATTTTACGATCGTTTAGTGCATGGTGTTGCTAATCCTTTCTGAAAATACCGATGCCTAACTCTTCATAACTTGGTTTTGGTGATCGTTTGACGAACCTATAGTCAAATGCCCAGTCCCCACAGAACAAGGGGAAATAATTCAGCCAGTCCCGAGAGAGTTAAAGGTCTTATAAGGGAGGGTCCACTGTACAAGGTAATGCATGCTGGTCCGTCGTTTCTGACTATGTTTGCCAGATAGCAGAGGAGACGACAGCTGCTATTCCGGGGGGCTGGGCTGCACTCTGTTTATAAAATGAGAAGCCTTGCCCAGGGTACATCCCCACTCTCTCGGCCAAAGGAATTTGAGGACAGGAGGCGTTGAGGAAGGTCCCCAAAGGCCAACCAATCCCTTTTGGCTGCAGAACTAGAGGGTCATGAAGGCGAACTTGGCACATTCTTTTTAAGAACGATGCTTTGTCTCACTTTGGTTCTGACCCATGCACTGCTAGATGATTGGCATCGTAATCAACTTTTGTGGAGGGGAGTTAATTAGAAAGAGAGTTTTCACCCTTGGTTCAATTTCATTATTTCCTCTCTTGGCCTCACTATGTCATTCTTTGCAGAACTAGATCCGGTGCAAATTCCCCTCCCTAGTTTGAGAGTCAGGTCTTCCGCAAAAGACTAAGCTGTACCATGATAATATTCCAATACTGTATAGAAAATCATCGATTGTACAGCTCTCATTTACTATTGGCCCTTACTTACGACAGACTAATGTCAACCAATGATAAATGCCATTGGAGTAAAAAAGGCAAAAGTACAGTGAAACCTCCCTTATAAGACTCCCTCCCATATAAGACCTACTTCTCTGAGACATTGCCCTTCTTTGTAAGTATTAAAATGACCTCCCTTATAAGACCCCTCCCAATTAGGACCTCATTTTGGATGTTTTTGAAGGTCTTATAAGGGAGGTTCCACTATGGCATGTACCCACGTGTCGTCATATCCGGCCACAAGGAGTGTGCCATATTATGGGAGACCGCCATCTTAGTCAGTAACTTTGTTTGAAAAATGCCAGATCGATGCTGTTTACACACAAATCTGACTAAGATGGCGACACTACCGTTGGAAGGGTCGAGATGCGCACGCTGGTGGGGGGGGGAGCCATACTGTAGAAAATCATCGATTGTACAGCTCTCGTTTACTATTGGCCCTTACTTACTACAGGCTACTGTCAACCAATGATAAATGCCATTGGAGTAAACAAGGCAAAAGTAAATAACAACGCAACAGTAAGACAATCGTGAGATTCATTTCCAGGCCTCAGCAGGAAAACTGCCCGCAGCTTTTCTTGCAACTACGCCTCGTATCACTTTCTCCACCTATTTGTGACGCAGCACCACGAAAGGGACATTAAGTCGCTGGGCTAGTGTCTCACAACAGGCTTGCAAAGTCAAAAAATCTAATTTTTGGGTCAATTTTGAGTTATAATTGAACTAAAAACATCAAAACGCTACACTCACACAAGCACATGAAGGTGAAATAAACAATAAGCACGGTGAATAAAACCAAATTTTTGTCTTTAAAAAGACTTTGACGAGGTGAATACAATACACTAAACTTAACAATGACGGCAGTGAATGGATGACGCATACTAGAACTATGAGTTATGGGTATTTTCGTGTTCTCTAGCATTATTTTGTGTTTCATATTTATTTGTCAAAAATCTCATTTTTTGTCAATTTTGAGTTACGGGTATTTTCGTGTTCTCTAACATTTTTTCTTTCATATTTATAAAGGACAATCTTTAATATGGTCTCTGAGTGGTCTTATAAGTGCTTTAAAACGAGTAGGTCAATGCATTTTCTTCCGCCAGGCTAGACTTTAGATTGTGTTTTCTCAAAATAGTTGACGCTCACTCTACTAACTTTAAATGCTCGAAACTCTGGAACGGAAAAGATACAAGAATGGTTTTTGTATGATTAGAAATAGAATTGTCTGAAGTTGTCAAATATATAAATATCCCAGAATGGTCAGTTTGACACTTAATGTCCCTTTCGTGGTGCTGGGTCACATTAAAAAAAAGTTGACATACACAGAATAAAATAAATGAAAGAGGTTAGCAAAAAAAGTGGTGTTTTCGTAACAACAAATTATTGTGTGAATGTTATCTCTATGCTTACTGAACAGCGATAGAGTTGTGAACCAACACACACAGATAAACAAAATGAAAGTGTTTGCAGAGGTTGCAAAAAGTTTGTTTTCACAACAAATTATCATAAAATTGCACTAAAAGAAAACCACAAGGCTGATACGAAATGCACACAAAAATAAAGAGGAAACTTTAAAAAAATTAAAAAAAGTCAATTTTTTTCATCATGTTGTACCCTGGCTTAAAGACTCCAGGGATCATCCCAACAGCTGAAGCACTTGAACACTATGGTACAAATGCACCAGCTAGGGATGAGAACATTATGTGTGACCGTTTTTGATTCCCCCGCCACGTGGGCAGCCACACTCCGACTTAGGAGGATTTGGGACTGATGATGTTATACTAGGAGCTTGCCATGGTAAAAAGATAACCCCTGCAAAACTAGGCAGAACACAACATTGTGATGTAGCCTTGGTGTTCTAGCTTATGAATGAAATAGAAATAGAAACATCCGAAGGTGCTGACACAGCCTTATGCCAAGGCAGAAAATGTTCATTTTTAATGAAGACTTTTTTTCAGGTGAGGCGGTAGATAACAAGATTGTTCATAACACATCATGTGAATTTGAGAAAATACACTTTCCGACAAAACACAACACAAAGTATCATGTGAATTGCATATCTAGCATCGAGTTGAACAGCGATAAGCTTGAAACACTGATTCCATCATTCAGAAAACAACAACAACAACAACAGGAGCATTTGAGAGTGGACAAGTACGTACAGAACCCTTGGCTTGTCTGTTTTAGATTTACCTCTGCGACAATAGTTCTATTTCTTCTCCAGCTCGCACATTGCGTTCAGTTTCTGACCCTCTATCTCTCCAGATCCCTAGGTGTAAGCTTTCAACTGTTGGACGGCGCTCTTTTGCTGTTTCAGAACCAAACTTCCTCTCTCCCTCCGACAGCGACCGACCCTCTCTGCTTTCAAATCAAACCTCAAAACCCACCCGTTTCCCCGTCATTGAAGCTCATTCTCTTTTCCCCCCTCTTTCTTGCCTTTAGGTCTTTTTCTCAAACGTGTGTGTGTGTGTGTGTGCGTTATCTTCTTGTGCATAGCATCTTTGTTTGAATGCGCTATGAATGTCTAACGTGTATGTACGCCGCTTCGATTTGATTGCTATCAAGATTTAGCGCCGTATAGATACTGTATGTTGTTGTTGTTGTGTGGGACTTTTTTTTTCAAAGTTTTAGATCTGAAACAGCCACATGCATTAAGAACAGTTAGTGAGGATTCTAGTAAAACAGAACTCTTGCAAGAAAGACACACACAACAGTGTTGTAGACCAAAGAAACATTGAAACATTTCAAAAACACACAATGCTTTTCTTGCTGAAAAGAAAATCTTATGGAAAATCTGCGGTTTGTGAAAATTACAAGTCGAGAACAGGATAAATGCAATTTCTGTATTCTATGCCAGTTACATCCCCCTCCCCTCTCACACACAGAAAATAAAATCTGGTTTATTCCAAAGAAACATTACAAGTGAATAAAGCATTTTGCATTAAAATAAAAACACAAGAAAAGGCAATACCTGTTCATCAAAAAAGCAATATTCTTTTTAAAACATTCTATGAAAAGTAAAATGCAAACACCTGTAAAAAGCACACCATGTTATACAGATTACCAACCTTTATCCCCGATTACATTAATAATATTCTTACTACACACACGACACAAAGCATTGGTAAAAATATTTTGAGGAGACCTTTTGGATAAATTTATTACACATAGGGAAAAAAATGGCAATCATTTTAAGCAGGTTTAAAAAAAATAAGGAAACAAAATCAAAATGTGAATAACAAATATAATAGAAGGACTTGCATAAACCAACATACAAAAAAACAAATACCGTAATTTTCGGGTTACAAGGCGATATTTTTCTCTCCAATTTTGACCTATGCACCTAATAAATGAGGGTGCCCTATTAGTGAACAAAATCGTGAGAAGAGAGGCAACGATTGCCGTGCTCAGTACAGTCTACTGTGAGTCAGACATCGAAAGTGGTCATGAGTCGCCGATACGACAAATACTCACGTTAAAATGCTTCAAAATCCCTATTATCGTCCGAGATACCGTCCAACAGATGCCATAACCCTTCACTGGATGTAAAAAGCATCAATGTAGGGCTTAAAATGCCATCATCAGTTTTCGCGAAGAATTGTTGAGTTTGTATACACCATAGTCGTCAACAAGCTGATGGAGGATGTCAAAGCGAAGAAGAAGAAACACAGTAACAGGAAGCAGCACAAACGGAAGTTCGATTATTTGAAAGGGGAGCCAACTCTTGTTTATGACACAGGGATGTGAAGTTACGCGTAAGCGCGTAAATGCGCTTTTTCTATTTGGAAAAAAAAGTACAAAGAGAGATTGTCGAGTTAGGTAGCCTTTCTTTGCGTGCACACACAGTGAAAACGAAAGCAGTTTGTAGCATGAGTACAGTCCCTTGACTGAATTTTGTAAGCTTTTCTATGGTTGGCCAGTTACGTCCAATGGCAATGCGTCATTTTTATATGTTCGGCTATGATTTCAAAGGAGGATTTCAATGTTTTCAAAGCTATTGAATGACTGTTTCATCGTCAACCATAAAAATTATTTATCACACCATAGATGTAAGGAAAGAGGAGATCGACAAAGGATGCCAGCACAAATTTGACAGAGCTTGGATGGATGAAGCTGTATCGGACTGTAAGATCCATGTAGGCGAGCAGCGAAAAAATTGATGTCGGAGGCAAAAGTTTTCTTTGAGTACTTTGACGATACCATCGGGTACGCTTTTTTTGTTTGGGGCACTCTCACATCCCTGATGACAGCAGTAATGGCGGTTGGTAAGCGTTTACAGGATGCATACAGGCTTCAAAGTTTGACTTTCTTTTCCGAGGTGTCTTATAAACGAGGGCGCCTTTTGCTTTAATTTTTTCAGATTTGTCTTGAAAATTGCCCTATTCGCCTTATACACAGCAGCGCCTAATGACCCGAAAAATACGGTAAATAGAATACAACAGAACCAAAAACATTATCACAACTTGAGAACTGGATAGCTATATAATATTGCACTACAGCCGTGTGGTCTAAATGTCCCCTTTAGAAACACAATAATGTGACCCGTCTCCACAATATGAGTCGCAATGTCCCAGGGGTCACTTCTGAGTTATTAGCAGATCATTATTCTGCATCGAAAGAGCTTTCCAACAAACCAAACAAATTTTTTGTAAATCGGACTATTTGTTGCAAAGTTATGAAGCTTTGAAGTTGCATACTCAAGGTAATCGGCGAAATGAGAAAATGCAACCGGAAAGTTTCCAAATGGGTACAAAACAGCCAGATCTTTCTGATAAAAACACACTTTTGAAGCAGAAATGATTGTTTTTACACTTCAATACTTCTGTGTGAGTGGCAGATTAGAGGAAGTTACAAGCACAGAACTTCCAAGAAGGTGGGGGGGGGGGGATAATCATAAGTAAAAATCTGAAAATTGATGATTTGACCCCGTTCCAGTTCCACCTGAAATTTCCCCTGGGGTGGGGGGGGGGGGGGGGGGGGGGGGGGGGAGCTAGGGACAAAACAATTTATTTTGTGGTGACGGGTCACAATTAGGAACAAGCCGCCCAAACACAAATTTATAAACCATCACGTTTCCGACGCAACGTGCTATCATTCAGCCACCATTTAACCCATTTTACATTTCCACACGAACACTTTAAAAACGCTTAACCAATAGGGCATTTGCCACGAGCGTTCATTCTCCATACTAGACTACAAATTTGCCCGCGCTCGTTCTGCCCGAGTTACGCTGACCTTTCTAATTCAACTCTCTAAATTCATCTCAATGAAATTGAAGGCCGCCGGCACGCGGCAAATGCCCTGTTACAAACCCTAAGGAGCACATGCAGTCTACTAGTTTTTAGTTTGTGTCGAGAAAGCTTCTACAGTGCATATGTTACGCCCAATCCGTGAAATTGCCCATTTCATGAAATGGGCAAAATGCTTTGCCCAATTTATGAAATGGATAATGTCTATCACATTTTTAATCCCCATTCACACAGGTATTGATTAAGATTGAAAACTTCTACTGAATAAAATAATATTCTGTTCATATTCTTTGCGATTATCATGGTGTCTTATAAAGCGATACTGTGGATCCCTGCCAACCTGTTCGTCGCTGCATGAGCTGGGCTGAGCAGAGAGATCCACGGTATTTACTTCTACTACCACACTGATTGAGCGTATCGGTATCACCGAGTGAGATTCTGGCCGACAGTGCAAAAACGGTAAGAAACCAACGCATTCACTGTTTATAAATAAAATAAAATAAAATAATAAAACGCTATCAAATACCAAAATACTGTAAAATGAGTCCTCGACTGCGAAGGAAGAATACTGAAGGAAAAGAATACGCAAAGTTGCAGCTTAGACCCCCCGCCCCCCTTTCATGTTTACGATTCTCGATCTCACAGTATGGTTCTTACTGTTTCATGACAACATGGGTACAACCACACAAAATGAAAAACCCCTGAAAGGTCGGGGGTCCAGGGGTAATGTCCCCCCTGCAGCTGAAGCCAAAATTGATTTATGAAGGTATTTATTTTAGTTTGCTTTTTCCACGATTGATACAAATATTTATTTTAACCCTTTCACCGCCAGCCATCTTTGAGCCAAAAACTTCCATGAAACTTACTTGGCTACAGAAAAGATTCCGTCTGCAATATTGTGGGATTTCTCTGTGACACATTTAGAATAGGGCCTCCCCGTGGGAACACCGGGGGATCTTTCGTAGAAATAGTTCCCCCACCTTCTGGAAGTTCTGTGCTTGTAACTTCCTCTATTCTGCCACTCTCTTTGACTCTGACTTTTCCATTCGCTTTCTGTCATCTACTATCTTTCTGATTTATTGGCCCCATTCTCCTGCCTTTTTTCAAAAATATCTTCCAAATAATCTTTTTCCTTTGAGCTCCTCCGAAATCGGAATGTGTCGGCTGTACGCAGCGGGGAGACCAGTGAAAACTGAAAACCTGACACATACATTCCTTACCCATTATGGCCGTTTGGCCTGGGAACGCGGAAGAAGAAGAAGAATAGGTCAAATCCTTACTACCCAAATTTAGGAACACAATATCATTGAATAATAGACCTTGATTTCAAGAGTTTTAATCACACCAGTGTTAAATCATTGTGGTGCAAAAATGCGACATTGGCGGTGAAAGGGTTAAGGTGTTTGAAAAGTACAGTAGACACAGAAAGATCTGGCTTGACAAATTAAAAAAATGGAACTTCCTTTTGTGGTAAAATTCAAACACAGGAAATCCTTGTATACCAGGAAAGGTTGTAGCCATGTGACAATGACCCGAGGCTGATCCTAACCCTATCCCTTTCCTGAGAATGGCAGAATGCTGCTTCTCACTGAAAACCCAAAAAATTCAATTTATGAAAAAATTGAGGGGTGGGTGGGGGTGGGGGTGGAGGGGAGCGGTCTAAAGGACAACTTAGTCGAAGAATATGAAGTAGGAATACTGATGAGAACTGAGCTTTTTGTACGCAGAAAACTTTGAATACATTTAGTGATTTACCCTCTTCTGTGAGTGGGAAGACTTTGCAGAGTCGATAAAAGTACTATATCTACCATACATGTACCTGAACGGTTGCATAGAGAAATACACGACTCCCGACGAAATACTTTGAAATTAAGCACTACACTGAAAAGCAGCACAAACAAAAGTCAGAATAAATCTAAGTGTAGTAGTAGTAGTAGTAGTAGTAGTAGTAGTAGAAGTACTGTAGTAGAAGTAGTAAAGGGATTGGTTTCTGCCTTAGCCTTGCGGCTTACAAAACGTCCCATCCAAATATGTTTCTTTAGTTAGGTGGATATCATGTTCTGCTACATCAGTAATACTCAAAGCTATTAAAAACCGAAAAATGTCTAGTGATTAAAATTTTGATTTCTATACAAAATAAATTATGAAATAACAAGAGTTCCTCCCCGTGGGGAGATCGGGGGCTCTTTCGTAAAAATAGGAAGTTCTGCACTTGTAACTTCCTCTAATCTGCCACTCTCTTTGACTTTTCCCTTTTCCTTTGCTTTCTGTCATCTACTATCTTTCTGACTTATTGGCCCATTCCCAAAATCTTGCAAATAATTTTTCTCCTTTGAGCTCCTCCGAAATCGGAATGTGTCGGCTGTACGCAGCGGAGAGACCAGTGAAAACTGAAAAACGGACACATATGTACCTTACCCATTATGGCCATATGGCCTGGGAACGCCGAAGAAGAAGAAGAAACAAGAGTTCAACCGTACAATTTTGATGGTTTTTTTCCCAGCAACAAAATAATAAATTATTTTTGGAAAAAGCGGTACACTATTACAATGATAGGACACTGATGTTAGTTATACCCTACTTCTAGTGAACAAGCTAAAGCTAGGAACAAATGCAGCTGCTCTTGCGGTGTTGCTTAAAAAATAAATATAAAAAAAGAAGAAAAAAGAATGTGATAGAATATGTTAGACAGTGACTTTTTTTCTATCAGTTACTACACCTACTGCTACTAAGAAACTTAAAAAAATATGACAGACACACACCCACCAAAAAACCCCAAACCTATTGATATTTAAAAAGAAAGGAAGTGAGTGAATTATAGGTAACATTGGCAAGTTTTTCAGTCTTTTTTTGTCTTTTTATTTATTTAAACAAAACACCGACACCTGCTTTTCCCTCATCTACAGCTTTCAGCCACTACAAACCGAACACCCAAAACAGATATATACACAATTTTGAAAATTAAGATTTTCATACTTAAAAAGAAAGTCAAGATAACTTTGCAAGGTTTTTTTCTTCTCTCTCTCTCTCTCTCTCTTTCACTTTTTTTCCCCTTCTCCTTCACAACACAAAATCTAATAACTTGCTGTTTCAACATAAAGTGTAGAGTGGCACAGAGAGGTAAAGCGTTCGCCTCGTGTCAAGTAAACCTGAGTTCGAACCTGGGTACAGGGGATTTTTCCTCTCACTTTGCACTAGGCCTTACGGTCTGAATGTGGAGTCTTTCGGATGAGACGATAAACCCAATACCCATGCACTTAGCACACGTTAATCCCAGTGGCAACGAAAAAGTTGTGATTTGGTCAAAATTTATACACCCCCCCCCCCCCCCCCCCCCCCCCGGTTTTCCTACCTGATCCGTCACACAAAAATCGCATGCACATTTTTTAATTTAAAAAGTGGGTAGAGACTGGCTGTGACGCGCTCTCCAGGTGGGAGCAACCCGAATTTCACAGAGACGCGTCTGTGACTATAAAGTGCCAAACACAACTTTCAGCTACAACAAACCGAAAACAAGTAGGAAAAACATACACTTTGTTCTATCATCTACTCTACCATCTACTCAATTAAAAAACAAAACAACTAAACACATTCACACAATACCCCCCCCCCCCCCCCCCCACCCCCAACTACACTATACTCAATCTTCCTCCTCCCCCCCACTACCACCACCACCACCGACATGTCCTTTCGTCTTCCGGTGTCGGACGTTCGATTCCTCTTCGTCCGCTTTCTTCCGCTCTTCCGGGATCATCTCTTCCACACACTCTCCCCCCTCCTCCCCCCCTTCCTCCGCCTTGCCGACGATGCGCTCGAAGGAAGAAGGCGAGGACATGTCGCTCACGGGACTCTCGTCGTTGACGGGAGACGCTCGGCTGTTTTTCACCATTTCGTAGCTTTCCGTGTCCGGGCTGGAGCCTGTAGATTGGGCTCCCTGTAAAAATGTTAAAATAATAATAATAATTATAATGAATACATCTTCTATAGCGCTATTCTCCTGGCACAGCAGGGGGCCGGTTCACAAGGGCTAACGTTACGTAGCGTGAGCGCAAATCGGCAAAAACGGTACTAAGAAACACCTCTTTCGCCGACGTTTGCCAAAAACGTCTTGTGGCTATTCTCAAAGTATCTTTTGGCAAACTATCACGTGACTAGCATGGGGTGAATACATTTCTTGTTGTTGATTGGTCCATTAAAGTTTGGTTAAAATAAGATATTTTGTTGACCAATCAGACAAGAGCTTGTAATGTTCTTCCGGAAACGTTTTCTAAAGTGTTTCTTAGGCCTCGTTTGGCGTAAGCGTTATTCGCGCGGCGACCGTTATGTAGAGAAACTAGACCCAGGACTCACCGTGCTTTACATGAAAAAAAAAAAGTTTACACAACAGATATTCAAAATACATGTACCTAAAATTATTTAGAAAAAAAAATCACTTTATGACACTCATACAACTCACATTTAAAATACCTACATAAAACACGAATTATTTAAAATAAAAAAATCTTGACAGGGTTGACCGACGGTGGATGGACAGACAGAAATGAACAGAGATATTTTCTGAAAAGATGCGTCTTCAGGCCAGTTTTGAAAGAAGACAGAGATGAAGAACTGCGGAGAGAGAAAGGGAGATTGTTCCAGATGTGTGGTGCTTGGAAACGAAACGAAAAAACAACTAACAACAACGCATTAACATTTTTTTCTCAATATAATGAAGACGCGTTCAACATATCAAGGGTCATAAGCCACAAGGTTGTATCAATCTTCTCAGTTACTAAAAGGCGGAAGTCAAAATTTGAGGGGTGGGGCGGTTGGGGGGAAGGGGATCATAATAAGATGTGCCGCATAGTCAATGAATGACTGTGTCAATGAAGAAAATGACAACATTCAAGGAACAGATACACAGACTTTGACACAGGCACGCCTTCACAAACACAAGGGTTAAACCTGACAATTTTCAAAAAAAAAGGATTTGGGGCAACGCCCCCACGAAGCTGAGCACTTTTAATCAATCTAAAAGCAGTTTGGATGCATAATCGGGGCTCTTATACAACGGCAATCGGGTTTTCGCTTTACAGCAAAGCTGTTTTTTTCTCTCTCCAGCTTTTATTATTTTTTGTTGTTGCTGGAAATAATTTTTTTTTAAACGGAATTCCGTCTGTACCGATTTTTCAAAAAGGATTTCCTTCCTGAGAAGGAAGCAGTTTAAGCCATGCAAACTCTCTCTCTCTCTCTCTCTCTCAAATACACACACTCGGCTCTCTTCCAAACACATGTCTTCCCCGTTTCTTATTCACTCATTTCTTTTGGGTTTAACCCTTTCGCCGCCGCCGCCAGCCATTTTTAAGGCAAAAATACCATTAAACTGGTCTGGGTACAGAAATGCTTTTTATCTGCAATATTGGGAATTCCTCTGTGACATGCATAACATTAGGCCTATCCTTACCTCCCAAAATTAAGAGAATAGGGTCTTCGGATAACAGGCCCTGATTTGATGCCTTTTAGTGACATGGGTGTTACAAAACCATTGTGGTGCATAAATGCGACATTGGCGGTGAAAGGGTTAATTGACATCCGCCCCAAGGCATTACACCTAGAGCATCAGAGAGGAGTTTTGAGCGTCAAGAGATGCGCACGCATACGCACATCAAAATGAACACTGATACAACACATTCATCCCAACCAACCTTCTGACTCTCCTCACTGACGCTAGCACTCGGCGACGCACCACCACCACCCACGGTTTCCACCCCCCCCTCCTCAGCATTCCTGTTGCTATCCGCCGCAGCACTGGTAGTGGCGGCTGCTTTGCCATCCTCCGTGGCCTCTGTAGTGGCGGCCGGAGTAGTGGTCGTCTGACCCGTGCGGGCCTGCATGGTCTGCATGGCCTGCAGGATGCGGGTCATCTGGGCCTCCGTCTCCTCCAGGCGCTTCTGAAGGGCTCGCATCTCGTCCTCCGCTACAAGAAAGCATAGAATCATGGAGAGAGGATTTTTTCCACCGAAGAGTGCTATGGAAGCTTTATTTATTTATTTATTATTATTATTATATTTGTGATAGTCTTTCAATTTTTTTAAAAATTAATAGTAATACTGATCATCTTATAATTTAACATGATGGATTGACCAGGTATTACAGTACCTCCAGGATCGACCCACTATCTTTACGTATATATATATATATCTCCGCCGCAGCATTGTCAGTATTTGCACCGAGGAAGAGACATGGTCTCGAAATATTTGCATTTTTAATAAATGTTTTAACAGTTATTTCCATTTGTTGCGTTTTCTTTCATTTTTGTCTGCTATATATACCAATGTCCCACCAGGTTGGAGGATGTTAAACATTTTTTCCCCTTTATTTGTGATACTGATATTGCATTAACTCAAAACACACACACACATACCCCACTTAATTAACAAATTCCTTATTCACTCACAGACGTTCCTTGAGTCATCCATTTTCACCAGGAGGTCCTCAAGCTATCACACACACACACACACACAATCCCTTCCACCCCCCCACCCCCCACATTTCCTACCCATATCCCACCCCTTCTAACCCCATCACCCCCAAACTTCACAAACCCCTTCTTTACTCTTAGACGTTGTGCGAATTGTCCATCTTCACCAAGCAGATCCTCCAGCTATCACACATACATACACACACACACATTGTATTGACACACACACAAACACATACAGAGTCCCCCCCCCATCCCCTCAAACTGCTTCACTCACAGACGTGGTAATCGTCCATCTTCACCAGCAGATCCTCCAGCTATCACACATACACACACACACATTGACACACACATAGTCCCCCCCCCCCCCCCCCCCTCTCACTCACAGACATTGCGGGAATTGTCCATCTTCACCAAGCAGATCCTCCAGCTATCACACATACATACATACACACACACATTGCATTGACACACACACAAACACATACAGTCCCCCCCCCCCCCCCCCCCCCCCCCCCCCCTCCTCAAACTGCTTAAACTCACTCAGACGTGGTAATCGTCCATCTTCACCAGCAGATCCTCCAGCTATCACACATACACATTGACACACACATAGTCCCCCCCCCCCCCACCCCCACCCCCCGCTCACTCACAGACATTGCGGGAATCGTCCATCTTCACCAAGAAATACTCCAGCTTTCGCGTACACACACACACACACACATAAGTAGCTTTCGCGTGCACACACACACACACAAATACTTACACAAACACAAACCCTTTCCACACACCCCTCCCCCACCATCCATTCTCCACCCCTAAACTCCCAAAAAAAACCTCGTTCACTCACAGACATTGCGGGAGTCGTCCATCTTCACTAAGAAATCCTCCAGCTTCCGCGTGCGCACACGCACACGCACACACACACAAAAAAATACCTACACAACCCCCCCCCCCCCCCCACCCTCCCTCCATTCTCCACCCATAAACAAAAAAACAACCTCGTTCACTCACAGACATTGTGGGAGTTGTCCATCTTCACCAAGAAATCCTCCAGCTTTCACGCGTGCACACACACACACACAAATACCTATACAAACACACCCATCCCCCACCATCCATTCTCCACCCCTAAACTCCACCCTAAAAAAAACCCCACCACCCCTCGCTCACTCACAGACATTGCAGGAATCATCCATCTTCTCCAGCATTCACGCGCACACACACACGCACAAACACCTACAAAAACACACAGCCTTTCCACCCCACCCACCCCTACCCAACCATTCTCCACCCTTAAACTTCCCCCAGAACCCTCGCTCACTCACAGACATTGCAGGAATCATCCATCTTCTCCAGCATTCACGCGCACACACACACGCACAAACACCTACAAAAACACACAGCCTTTCCACCCCACCCACCCCTACCCAACCATTCTCCACCCTTAAACTTCCCCCAGAACCCTCGCTCACTCACAGACATTGCAGGAATCATCCATCTTCTCCAGCATTCACGCGCACACACACACGCACAAACACCTACAAAAACACACAGCCTTTCCACCCCACCCACCCCTACCCAACCATTCTCCACCCTTAAACTTCCCCCAGAACCCTCGCTCACTCACAGACATTGCAGGAATCATCCATCTTCTCCAGCATTCACGCGCACACACACACGCACAAACACCTACAAAAACACACAGCCTTTCCACCCCACCCACCCCTACCCAACCATTCTCCACCCTTAAACTTCCCCCAGAACCCTTGCTCACTCACAGACGTTGCGGGGATCGTCCATCTTCCCCAAGAAATCCTCCAGCTTTCGTGAGCACACACACACGCACAAATACCTACACAAACACCTCCCCTTTCCACACACCCCTCCTCCCCATCCATTCTCCACCCCTAGACTTCTGATTCTCGCTCACTCACAGACGTTGCGGGTGTCGTCCATCTTCACCAGCAGATCCTCCAGCTCCCGCTCCTGCTGCTTCTGCCTGAGGAAGCGCTGCACCTCCCCCTCCTCCTCGTAGCCCCCGCGGTAGGAGTCCCCGCGACGATGATGATGAGGGGCGGCGTCCCTGGCGTAGGCGTCCTCCTCCTCCCCCTCCTGTCCCTGCATGCCCTGGGGGAACCCCATGCGGTCCATGAGACCCCCCCCCTGACCCTCGTTGTCGTCCATCATCATCTCGTGGTGCCGACGCGTGCTGGAGGCGGCAGCCGCCGAAGCGGCGGTGGCGGAGGAGGTGGTAGTGTAAGGGTCTGAGTATTTCCCTCGCTTGTTGAACACCTAGGAGGAGAAAAAAGTACCAAATTTTACGGACTTCTTCTTCTTCGATCGCTCAGACTGTTTCCTGTCAATTATGAGCGCAGATGTGTCATGCTGCCGTTATGCGCCTAACTAAGAAATAGTTAGCAAGCCCAGCATGTCTGACTTCGGCTGGTGGAAATCTTTTTTGAAAGTGTTTCATGAAAAAGGGCAGGAGAATGGACCGGTAAGGCAGAAAGATAGTAGATGACAGTAAGCAAAGGGAAAAGGCAGAGTCAAAGAGAGTGACAGATTAGAGGAAGTTACAAGCACAGAACCTCCAGAAGGTGGGGGGACTATTTATACAAAAGACCCCCGGTATCCCCACGGGGGGGCAAGACGCACCTGATTATAAGGCGCACCTCCCAGTTTTGTACACCAAATTAGATGTTATTATAGTTTCTTACTATGTTATCAGTCACATTATGAGGCGCAGGGGTCTCAGTCTAGGGGAAAAAAGTATCGCCTTATAGTCCGTGAAATGCGGTAACGTAAAAAATGGAAGCGTTATTAGGAACTCCTGACTTGAGGGACTGTGGATGCATGTGTGTGTGTGTATGTGTTTGTGTGTGTGTGTGTGTGTGTGTGTGTGTGTGTGTGTGTTGTGTGAGTTGAGTGTGTGTGATGTGTGTGTGTGTGTGTGTGTGTGTGTGAGTGAGAGATAGAGAGAGAGAGAGATAGTGTATGTGTGTATGTGTGAAAGAGAGAAAACTTGAAAACTTAAACTTTATTTTCCAAGGATATAGATATAGAAGGATAGAGAGAGAGAGAGGGAGAGAGAGAGAGAGAGAGAGAGAGAGAGAGAGAGAGAGAGAGAGAGAGAGAGAGAGTGTGTATATGTCCGTAGGGCAAGTCTTGGAACCCTCGAACATGTCCATTGAGATTGAGAACAAACGGATCAAGAAATAAAATAATATCAAACCGAATCTCTAAACCTTCCCCATTTTCTCAATCCATTTACCACTGATCTCAAAAATGACCTCTGGGACCACAAAGAATAAAAAAGGAAATCCTTCTTTTGGAAGGAAAATCTCTACTCTGAAAACAATGATGATAATAATAATAATAATGAGGAACATTTATATAGCGCGTGTGTGTGTGTAAGAAAATCGTTGTTTCTCAAATTCTCATAATCCAGCGACGCCGGCTCTGGGCAATTTAAAAATCCTGCAATAATTCAGGACATCTTGAAAGAAAGGAGCATCCATGGATGTGAATACTAGAATAGAGTCAGATGTATGTGGATGGACGACCAGTCACCTTGAACAGAGTGTAGACGAGGTAGACGCAGATTCCGATGGCGTACATGGGCAGCACTATGCCCATCATGCCGCGCCCCGACCCCCCTTGCTGCTTCTGCATTTCTGCTGCAGCCCGCATCCCTGGGTGAGGCCCCGGCTGTTCAAACAAAAAACAAGATGGCACAGCCATATAGACTGTACTCCCAGCTACTGGGTCGAGTTTCTCTAGATAACGGTCACCGCGCAAATAACGCTTACGCCAAGACTAAGAAACACTTTAGAAAACGTTTGCGGAAGAATATTACAAGCTCTTGTCTGATTGGTAAAAAAATACATCTTATTTTAACCAAACTTTAATGGACCAATCAACAACAAGAAATGTATTCACCCCATGCTAGTCACCTGATAGTTCGCCAAAAGATACTTTGGGAGTAGCCACAAAACGTTTTTGGCAAACACCGGTGAAAGAGGTGTTTCTTAGTACTGTTTTTGCTGATTTGCGCTCACGCTACGTAACGTTAGCCCTTGTGAAACCGCCCCCTGATAAAAGTCAAGGGAAATAATATTTTTTTTACTCTTGGATTGTTAATGTCTTTTTGATTAAAAAAAAATCATGTGTATCGGTATGGCAATTCTTCTTCTTCTTCTTCATCGTTGTTGATCGCTCTGCCAGTTTCCTGCATTTATTATGAGTGCAGATGCGTCAAGCTGCCGTTGTGCGCCCAAAAATATAGGTCCAGCGTATCCGTCTTTTCGCTGCAGAAAATATTTGTAAGAATTTTTTTAGAAAAAAAAGGCAGTAGAATGGATCAGCGAGGCAGAAAGATAGTAGCTAGATGACAGTAAGCAAAGGGAAAAGGCAGAGTCAAAGAGAGCGACAGATTAGAGGAAGTTACAAGCACAGAACTTCCAGAAGGTTGGGGAACTATTTGTACAAAAGACCCCTCCACCCCGGTATCCACATAGGGGTGGGTGTTATGGCAATACTGAGTAATTAAAGCACTTTACAAAAAAAGACCCCCCCCCCCCCCCCCCTTGGCTTTAGTCCTTATCTTTGAAATAATCAGAGACTTTGTAAAATGTATTATTCAAATCTGATTCACTAGGATAACATATGATACTTATATTTTTTGCACTTATGATTTAGTATAACTGCCAGGTTTTGCCATGAGTGGTTCAGTGGTTTAGGCCTGATGATGTGGAACATGTTTTGTTCACACATTTGGCATAATTTGTATTTGGCACATTATAAATTTGGGTTGCTCCCACCTGGAGAGCACGTCGAAGCCAGAGGCGCGCCATTTATTTCAGAAAAAAAATTTGCATTGGATTTTCTTCTTTTTTCGTGCATGACTGAAGGAAAAGGTTGGGGTGGGGTGGTTAAATTTTGACCTAATGACAACTTTTTCACAACCACTGGGTTTAACGTGTGCTAAGTGCATGGGCACATGGGATCTCGGTTTATCGTCTCATCAGAAAGACTCATGTACACATACATGTACACAATGTATACATACACACACACAAACGGACAGAGAAAGTCGCTTATGTACTCCTGTTCTTACAGAACTTGGAGTACATAAAAAGACTATCAACAGCAGAGCTCTGCATGCGCAGTATGAAAAACTGTACAAATTACTCGGGGCAGTTGGTGGATGCCTCATGCCTCCATACGGGGCGCTGGACAACCCCGCCCCCCTCCACGAGTCTCTCCCCGTGGGGATACAGGGAGGTGGGGGTCTTTCGTAAAAATAGTTCTCCCACCTTCTTGAAGTTCTATGCTTGTAACTTCTGTTGTTGCTGTTTTTGTTCCCCAGCTAAGACGCTCTGGGGCCACACCCGGTGCCATGTGAACATTTTGCATGGCCTTGGGTGGGAAGATTACGTGTATGGCTGCTTTAAAAGGGCCCCACCACATTGGCGGCCATACTCCGACTTCAGGGGACATAACTTCCTCTAATCTGCCACTCTGTTTGACTCTGCCTTTTCCCTTTGCTTGCTATCATTTACTATGATCTAGTATCTTTCTGACTTACTGGCCCATTCTCCTGCCTTTAATTTAAAGTTTAAAAACCCCCAAATCTTCCTAATAATTTGTTTCCTTTGACTTTGAGCTCCTCCGAAATCGGAATGTGTTGGCTGTTTTCACTGGGAGACCAGTGAAAACTGAAAACCAGACACATACGGCCTGGGAACGCAGAAGAAGAAGAAGAAACTGTACGTAAATTACTCCATACCCTCATATGCTGGCGTATGTCTTTGGGGTCATGGGGCATGGGCGGTGGCTTCCTGTCCAGAGGGGGTTTGTTGTGTCGCATGTGGGGAGGGAAATCTGAAAGTGAACAAGAAATAGTATAATGCAAAATTAAATCTTAATAATCCAGATATGGCAAAATCAACTTTTTCTTCACCCGTAATAAAAGATATTAAAGTTGATCATGGATACGGCAACCTGTTTCGCTCAATGTCACAATGACTCAAGCGATTCACGATTTCCATGTTTATCCCCCCAAAGAACGAAAATGTATTTACCGAAACGGCAATTCACATTTTCTGACCCTCTGGGACAGTGGGAGATAATCTTTTTTTGTGTTTTTTGTTGTTGTTGCTATCCCATCTTCTGGGCTGTACAGTGGCGTTGCTCCCACGCCGCTCGTTCCGAATCCCAATTCGCAGCTACACCCGGGTTTGTTCAAGTCGCAGAAACCGAGACCAGCAGTCCAAGGGGAGCGAATCAATGTTAGGCCGTCAGGAGGCAACCAACCGAGGAGACACTGCACTTCTGCTGAGTCACTTCGGTGGAGTTCAGTGGAGCCTGTTCAGGACACCACCTACTAAGCCCCCTACTGACGACACTATTCTCTTAGTCGCGGAGCCAGCGTGAGTGAGGTCCTCCTCCGAGGGCGCCACCACGACCGTCCACCGACAGCTCCTCAGAACACACTGATCCCCATGACTTTGATCCGAACGCACCAAGGCATAGACTGGATTGGAAATGAAACTGAGGTCACCATGAGAGCAGGGCATGCAAAGCCACAGAATTTGAGACATTCTTTAATTTTATGATTGATGGAAAATGAGGCCGATGATAACGATGATGATGATGCTATGGAGTTCTGTATCGGTCTGAGACTGCATGGCAGGGCTGTATTCTACGCTTCCTTTCATAATGATATCCCGGCGTTAACCAGGCCCGAGAACTACAGACACCTGCAGTGTTGGTCTTGCAATTAGAGCAACACTCTCAGAATCGCATCCGTTAAGCGGATGAAACTCGACTGTGTGGTTTCAGTCTTCCCATTGAGCCCATAGCCACTCACTCTGGGTAGGAGTCGGTCCAGGACCGAAAAAACCCTCGCCTCTGATGGGATTCGAACCCAAGACCTCCCAGCCAGTAGTCCGCAACGCTAACCACTACACCACGGCGGCTGGGAGATAATCTGTTGAGTGAAAAAACCCCAATGGAATGTGTCCTTTTCTCAAATTTCTGTCATGAATTTATCTCCCTTAGTAGCCAAGTGAATAAAAAAAAAATGTAAGCAATTCTCAGAGTAATTGCTATGAAATGAGATAAAAATAGTTAACTTGCTGTAAACATGCGTTTTCTGTGAATAACTGGCATGATGTATCGAAACATTGGTCTATTTCTTCATACAATGCTGATACAAGGCTGAAGAGACATTTTTGTTGCAAATTCCTTCCAAGAATCAATATATGATTGAAAGTTCCACAAA
>JAGGCT020001538.1:0-25000 GCA_017654935.2 Phymorhynchus buccinoides
CGAAAAAGGGGAGTGCGATGCACTATTGTGCGTGTGTTTTGTTTCGAGGAATGAAGACCTGTAAGGTATGATGTTTAAAAAATAAAGTTCCATTGCATGTGCGCGCGTATCTGCGCTGTCTGCAGTACGATCCCCTGCTTCGAAAAAGGGGAGTGCGATGCACTATTGTGCGTGTGTTTTGTTTCGAGGAATGAAGACTTGTAAAGTATGATGTTTAAAAAATAAAGTTCCATTGCATTTCATATTGTGGTGTCAGATTCTTTTTCTTGCCTCCTCGAGAAAAGGGGAGTGATGTGTGTGTGTGTGTTTGAAAGGGGAGTGCAATGCTCTATTGTGGTGTTTTTTTGTGGTGGTGTGTGTGTGTGTTTGCTTCCAAGAATAAAGACCTGTAAACAGCCCTGAAAGTGGAAAATGTTGTCCACCAGCCTTTGGCTGGTAACTTTTTTTTTTTTTACCAGCCAAACCAAACGTTTTATCAGCCAAACGAACTGTACACATTTTTTGTAAAGAAACCACAGTATGGAAAATAAGGCAGATAACATACCACAGGTCTATACTTGAACCAGGCTTGTTCACTCTCCTTTTTCAGACCTTTTTCGAACATGCACTGGCTGGCAAGCACGCAAATTGCGTATCGTATTTCAGGTGCCTGGGAAAACATGCATTGGGAAAGGAATGTAGCGCGAGAAACAACATCGTTTTTTGGCCTGCTGTAGAGTATGATGTTTTAAAAAAACCAGCATTGCATTGTCAGATTCTGCAGTACGTGATCATCCCCTGCTTCTACGCCTCCTTCGAGAAAGGGGAGTGCGATGCTCTATTGTAGGTTTTTTTGTGATGTGTGTGTGTGTGCATGTCTACGTGCGTGTTTGTTTCCAAAAATAAAGACCTGTAAAGTATGATGTTAAAAAATAAAGTTCCATTGCATGTGCGTGTGTGTCTGCGCTGTCAGATTCTGCAGTTCGTGATCATCCCATGCTTCTACGCCTCCTTCGAGAAAGGGGAGTGCGATGCACTATTGTGGGTTTTTTTGTGATGTGTGTGTGTGCATGTCTGCGTGCGTGCGTGTTTTTTTTTTTCGAAGAATAAAGACCTGTAAGGTATGATGTTTAAAAAATAAAGTTCCATTGCATTTCATGCACATGCGTGTGTGTGCGCTGTCAGATTCTGCAGTACGTGATCATCCCCTGCTTCTACGCCTCCTTCGAGAATGGGGAGTGCGACTACCTGGTGGGGGGTCCCCCCGCCCCCGAGCAGGACACAGACGAGAACATCATCAGCGTGTTCATCAACCGCATCATCGACCCCGAGAAGCCCTGGGGGACCTCGGACGCCGTGCGCATCCTGCTGACTCAGTTCTCCTGCCTTCTGGTGGAACAGGCGTCCGCACACATCCACGACGCTGCCAACAAGTAAGACATGCTGCCTGTAGTGATGATATGATGATGATGATGATGATGATGATCTGATGATGATGATGATGATGCTGCTTGGGTGCAACTAAGTTCGTTTTATACGGATTTTAGTTTATTTAAATTAAAGTGAAACAGAAATTGGGGAGGGGAGGGGAGGGGGATTTAGGACACATTTCCATAATGACATGGGTGTGACTTTTCCTGCTATACAAGGATTTCCTGTTTTTGAATTTTACCAGAAAAGGAATTTCCTTTTTTTCAAATTTGTCAGACAAGATCTTTGTGTTGTCTACTCTATTTTTCAAACGCTTTAAAATAGGCAATCTACTTTAACCATACTGTACCAACACCTGAAACAACCGCATTAGCGTTAAGCGACCTGGAGCTATACCATAGCAAATAGAAAAACGAAAGTAAGCTCTGGCCTTGACCCCTAGCCGAATATGAGAGGGGAGTTATCCCCCCTACCGGTCTAGTAGTGGCTAGGCCAATGAGCGCCTACTTCCGCCATTACAATTTTCCAGCGTTTCTTTGTTGACCTGGGCTGCCTGGCTTCTACCTTTTTTGGTTTACAACACTCTTAACTGGTGGGTTCGTTCCTGTTCCTCTCTATCATCGGTTTCAGTGTAATACTGAGTCTCAATTGGCTCAGTTTCTCTAGTCTAAGTTCGCTAGAACTTTCACAGTTTGAATTTTTCTGTTCGTCACTCACCGTGCACTACTAGTGCACGCGCACGCGCGCATGGTTTGGTCTCTTCAAACTCGAGTTCCTAAATTCTCAGTCAAGTTCTGTCGGACCCTACGGTTCGTTCTCCTCTTCCATGAAATTATTCTGGTTGTTCCTGTTAGGGACTCGTGAGAAAAATTCACCCGTTCAAACTCATACAAAAAGTCTAAACGTTCTTTATCCGTCTGGGCCTCTATAGGCCTCTACGGTCGTACTCCTACGGCCTCAGTACATAGTCCTGCCTATTTCCACCATATTTGAAGTCTATGTGAAGGGGTTATGAAAATATGGTAATCAACCAAAAAACATTCACATGAAATCTTGGCCCCCTTACCAGCACTGGATTGAAGTGCTGCATGGTGATGCTGATCATTTCTCCACTTTGCCAAGACATCAAAGGGTGCCACATGTCGTCAGGCAAGTCAACCGCAGGCGACAAGCGCCAGAAATCTTCGACAAACGACAGCAGTGATAGGGTCAAATGGCCAAAAGTGAAGCAGAAGTTTTCTCAAAAATATTTGAAAGTGCCAGGAATAACAAGTTCGCGTTTGGGAGACGAGCATGCACACTGCAAGTACTGCAACGTGGACTTCAAAATTTAGCATGGCGGCATAAGCGACAGTGCGATGTTAATTCTTTTTTTTTCCTTCTGAAATTCCGGGTTTTTCTGTGGCAAATTCCAGGTTGTTCATTATAAGGGTAAACAGGTCTGCTCTGAAGGCTGGGTGGTAGGTCTGTGTTGTTTGGTGTTGACTGAAGGCTGAGTGGTAGGTCTGCGTTGTTTGGTGTATGTAGACTGACGGCTGGGTGGTAGATCTGCGTTGTTTGGTGTTGACTGAAGGCTGAGTGGTAGGTCTGTGTTGTTTGGTGTTGACTGAAGACTGACTGAGTGATAGGTCTGCGTTGTTTGGTGTTGACTGAAGGCTGGGTGGTAGGTCTGTGTTGTTTGGTGTTGACTGAAGACTGACTGAGTGATAGGTCTGCGTTGTTTGGTGTTGACTGAAGGCTGGGTGGTAGGTCTGTGTTGTTTGGTGTATGTAGACTGAAGGCTGGGTGGTAGGTCTGCGTTGTTTGGTGTATGTAGACTGAAGGCTGGGTGGTAGGTCTGTGTTGTTTGGTGTTGACTGAAGGCTGAGTGGTAGGTCTGCGTTGTTTGGTGTATGTAGACTGAAGGCTGGGTGGTAGGTCTGTGTTGTTTGGTGTTGACTGAAGGCTGAGTGGTAGGTCTGCGTTGTTTGGTGTATGTAGACTGACGGCTGGGTGGTAGGTCTGCGTTGTTTGGTGTTGACTGAAGGCTGAGTGGTAGGTCTGTGTTGTTTGGTGTTGACTGAAGACTGACTGAGTGATAGGTCTGCGTTGTTTGGTGTTGACTGAAGGCTGGGTGGTAGGTCTGTGTTGTTTGGTGTTGACTGAAGACTGACTGAGTGATAGGTCTGCGTTGTTTGGTGTTGACTGAAGGCTGGGTGGTAGGTCTGTGTTGTTTGGTGTATGTAGACTGAAGGCTGGGTGGTAGGTCTGCGTTGTTTGGTGTATGTAGACTGAAGGCTGGGTGGTAGGTCTGTGTTGTTTGGTGTTGACTGAAGGCTGAGTGGTAGGTCTGCGTTGTTTGGTGTATGTAGACTGAAGGCTGGGTGGTAGGTCTGTGTTGTTTGGTGTTGACTGAAGGCTGAGTGGTAGGTCTGCGTTGTTTGGTGTATGTAGACTGACGGCTGGGTGGTAGGTCTGCGTTGTTTGGTGTTGACTGAAGGCTGAGTGGTAGGTCTGTGTTGTTTGGTGTTGACTGAAGACTGACTGAGTGATAGGTCTGCGTTGTTTGGTGTTGACTGAAGGCTGGGTGGTAGGTCTGTGTTGTTTGGTGTTGACTGAAGACTGAGGCTGAGTGGTAGGTCTGCGTTGTTTGGTGTTGACTGAAGGCTGGGTGGTAGGTCTGTGTTGTTTGGTGTATGTAGACTGAAGGCTGGGTGGTAGGTCTGCGTTGTTTGGTGTATGTAGACTGAAGGCTGTGTGGTAGGTCTGTGTTGTTTGGTGTTGACTGAAGGCTGAGTGGTAGGTCTGCGTTGTTTGGTGTATGTAGACTGAAGGCTGGGTGGTAGGTCTGTGTTGTTTGGTGTTGACTGAAGGCTGAGTGGTAGGTCTGTGTTGTTTGGTGTATTAGACTGAAGGCTGAGTGGTAGGTCTGTGTTGTTTGGTGTATGTAGACTGAAGGCTGAGTGGTAGGTCTGCGTTGTTTGGTGTATGTAGACTGAAGGCTGGGTGGTAGGTCTGCGTTGTTTGGTGTATGTAGACTGAAGGCTGAGTGGTAGGTCTGTGTTGTTTGGTGTATGTAGACTGAAGGCTGGGTGGTAGGTCTGTGTTGTTTGGTGTATGTAGACTGAAGGCTGTGTGGTAGGTCTGCGTTGTTTGGTGTATGTAGACTGAAGGCTGTGTGGTAGGTCTGTGTTGTTTGGTGTATGTAGACTGAAGGCTGTGTGGTAGGTCTGTGTTGTTTGGTGTATGTAGACTGAAGGCCGTGTGGTAGGTCTGCGTTGTTTGGTGTATGTAGACTGAAGGCCGTGTGGTAGGTCTGCGTTATTTGGTGTTGACTGAAGGCTGAGTGGTAGGTCTGTGTTGTTTGGTGTATGTAGACTGAAGGCCGTGTGGTAGGTCTGCGTTATTTGGTGTTGACTGAAGGCTGGGTGGTAGGTCTGTGTTGTTTGGTGTATGTAGACTGACGGCTGGCTGGTAGGTCTGTGTTGTTTGGTGTTGACTGAAGGCTGAGTGGTAGGTCTGTGTTGTTTGGTGTATGTAGACTGAAGGCTGAGTGGTAGGTCTGTGTTGTTTGGTGTATGTAGACTGACGGCTGGGTGGTAGGTCTGTGTTGTTTGGTGTATGTAGACTGAAGGCTGAGTGGTAGGTCTGTGTTGTTTGGTGTATGTAGACTGAAGGCTGGGTGGTAGGTCTGCGTTGTTTGGTGTATGTAGACTGAAGGCTGGGTGGTGGTAGGTCTGCGTTGTTTGGTGTGCATAGACTGAAGGCCGTGTGGTAGGTCTGCGTTGTTTGGTGTGCATAGACTGAAGGCCGGGTGGTAGGTCTGCGTTGTTTGGTGTTGACAGGAAGCAGGGCAACAAGCTGCGGCGCCTGATGACCTTCGCCTGGCCCTGCCTGCTGGCCAAGAACAGCGTGGACCCGGCCACCAAGTACCACGGGCACCTCCTCCTCTCCCACATCATCGCCAAGTTCGCCATCCACAAACGTATCGTGCTCCAGGTGAGAGCGAGATGTCTTGTATTGTTAGTTTTGCAGAGATCTGCCAATATTTCTTTTTTTTCTTTTTTTTTTGCTGTCCCATCTCCTGGGCTGTACAGTGGCGTTGCTCCCACGCCGCTCATTCTAAATCCCAATTCGCAGGTACACCCTGGCTTGTTCAAGTCGCAAAATCCGAGATCAGCAGTCCAAGGGGAGCGAATCTATGTTAGGCCGTCAGAAGACAACCAACCGAGGAGACACTTCACTACTGCTGAGTCACTTCGGTGGAGTTCAGCGGAGCCTTGAACATCCTAATTTTACATGAGTTGTGTAGATTTCATACCTGTACATTTTCCTGTGCACATGTCCAGGTGTCCTACAGCCTGCTGAAGGCGCACGCCCGGGAGGCGAAGGCGGTAGTTCGTCAGGCCTTGGACATTTTTTTGGGAGGGGGGGGGGGGGGGGGGGGGGGGGGGGGATGTCCCATCTCCTGGGCTGTACAGTGGCGTTGCTCCCATGCCGCTCATTGCGAATCCCAATACGCAGGTACACCCCCCGGCTTGTTCAAGTCGCAGAATCTGAGATCAACAGTCCAAGGGGAGGCTCTGGACATTCTAATTTTACATGAATCATGTAGATTTAACTCCTGTACATTGTTTTCTTTACACATTTTCTGGTGTTCCACAGCCTGCTGAAGGCGCACGCCCTGGAGGCGAAGACGGTGATCCGGTAGGCCATGGACATTCTAATTTTACATGAATCATGTAGATTTAACTCCTGTACATTGTTTTCTTTGCACATGTGCAGGTGTTCCACAGCCTGCTGAAGGCTCACGCCCTGGAGGCGAAGACCGTGGTCCGGCAGGCCCTGGACATCCTGACCCCGGCCATGCCCAGCCGCATGGAGGACGGCAGCGGCATGCTGAACCACTGGACCAAGAAGATCATCGTGGAGGAGGGGCACAGCATCGCCCAGCTCACACACATTCTGTGCGTAGCTCAACAACTTACACACACCTACATGGATGCAACCTTGCCTCGGATGCAAGGCAGCGCCTGTTTTTCAAAATTTTGACCATAAAAAAAAATTTGGTTCAAGGGGAAAAAAGTATTGAATTCTCACTTTACAGACCTGGAATAAGCTTCAAATTGAGTATGATTTTGCTTTTTCTTCAGCTTCAGGGGGGGCAACGCCTCCCTGACCCCGCCCCTGTACCCTGCCAGGGGCCTGGGTGGCCCCTGGACCCCTGCCTTGCCTGTTTTTGGATTTTCTCCAGTTGCATCCATGTGCATGGATGCTCCTGCTTTCAGGATGTCCTGAAAATCGGGATTTTTTGTTTTATTATTGCCTGGAGCCGGCGTCTGCGGATTATGAGAATTTGAGAAGATGCATTTTATTGCTGGTTATGGAGGTCATGAAGTTTAACCAGAAGTGAAAGTGCAACGAGATCCTGTCAGTTACACTGGAAGCTGTTGTTTCCCTTCAGCTTGCAGGGGGCATTGCCCCCGGGAACCCCCAGGACGGGCGCTGTCCCTGCGCTCCGCCTGGGGCCTGGGCGGCTCCTGGACCCCCTGCCTTGCAGGATTTCTTAAATTTCCCAGGAGCACCCATGCACATAGAACTGTAGAATCCCTAGGCTAGGTTAGGTTAGGTACATTATAGTCACAGAGGCGTCTCTGAAATTCGGGTTGCTCCCACCTGGAGAGCGCGTCGCCACCCAATTTTTTGCATGCGATTTTTGTGTGACTGATGAGGAAGGAAGGGGGGGGTACATTTTGACCAAATCACAACTTTTTCGTTGCCACCTCGGTTTATCGTCTCATCCGAAAGGCTCCACGTTCAGACCGCAAGGCCTAGTGCAAAGTGAGAGGAAAAATCCCCTATACCCAGGATCCAACTCGGGTTTACTGGGCTCAAAGCGAACGCGCTACCACTGTGCCACTCCACACTAGCAAACGCATGGGTACAACTTTGTCCGTTTTACATGGATTTCAGTTTTTAAAATTTTCCCAGAGACAGAAATTCCATTGATGGGTCTCTGCCCCTGTACCCTGTTGGGGTCTCAGCAGCCCCTGAACCCTGCCTTTCAGGTTTTTTTTATCCCATTTCCAGGAGTTGCAACCATATAAATGGCCAGTACATAGCAAATGCTCTCCCCAAGCATTTGTATTTTGTTATCTTTCCTGATTTTTACTGTCAGCTGTTGTAATAATGGCCCCAAATATTGTAAGATTTTGATCAAACTGTTTAATTCATTCAGGTCGTTCCGGCCATATATATGCGGAATTGATAGATAGCTGTCAATTTGATGCATTTGCTTCAAGGGAAGTAAGTCTGTGCACACCATACCTTGGTCACTTCTAAACTCGCTTCGCTCCCTTAGACCAGAATTTTGCCTCTGACTTTGCTTTTGTAGTGGTTTGTTGTGGGGGAAGCCAATCGGTGTGGAGAGTTTTTCTATGCAAAGTCTATATATAAAAAAAGTCTGATCTAACACTTCCCTATGTGTTAGATCCTTCAACTGCCTTAAAACTATGTTCCCCACATTGTGTGTGGGTGTGTGCGCGCACACGTGGGGGTGTGCGGACGTGGGGGTGTGCGGACGTGTGTGTGTGCGTGTTGCTGTGTGCATGTTTGTGATAGTTAATATTGTAGTAGCTTATGATTTATGTATTCATTTAAATAATTGTGAAGCGCCGTGAGCTCAAGAGTGAAAGGGCGCTCTATAAATGTTAATTATTATTATGTCTAAACCCGAAGTAAAAACACGTAATCTTCCTTCATTTCTCCTTTTGTTTGTGTGTATGGCTGGAGTGATTAGTGATTTTGTTTTTAATCATTCAAAATCGTTGCGATTCGTGTGTGCCACTGCCAACAATGTCTAGCAGCGGCTTTTCTCTCCTTCAGATCTCTGGTCGTGCGACACCACCGCATCTACTACCCCGTCAGACACTCGCTCATTCAGCACATGATCAGCTCCCTGAACCGCCTTGGATTTTCACAGAGTGTGAGTGAAAGCGATACTTCAATAACATTTTTTTGTATGTTTTTCTCTGTCGGAAATTTTGCGTTAGCCATTTCGCCGCCAATGTCGCATTTATGCACCACAATGGTTTAACACCCATGTCACTAAAAGGCATCAATCAGGGCATGTTAGCCGGAGACCCTATTTTCTTTGTTTTGGGAGGTAAGGATAGGCCTAATGTTATACATGTCGCAGAGGAATTCCCAATATTGCAGGTACTTTTTTTTCTCTACCCAGATAAGTTTAATGGTATTTTGGGGCTGAAAAATGGCTGGCACCGAAAGGGTTAAATTGGTGTTTTGATTGTATGTCCGCATGAGCGTTTCTGTGAGTGTTTCACTGTGGTGTTGGTGCTTTGTTCCTTAGTTAGGGTCAAAAAGATGCATTCTAATCGGCCCCTTTCAAATTTTTTAATAGATCATTTGCCACGGACAAACAACCTTGAATTTCAATAGACTATTTTCGGAGAGAGAAAAAATAGTGAAAATTAGAATTGATCACCTCGACTACTCGGTCAAAGCCATAGCAACCATGGCGGCATGGCGTCGAAGCTTGAAACCGCAGGATGTGAGTCAGCGACTTGCAAATTTTTTTAATGGAAAAATGAGGGACGGCCAAATCCACAAATTGATAGAACTTGCAAAATGTGACTTAAAAATATAAACATCAATTTTAGAATAACGCACGGTGTTCTAAGTGATGTTAAGTCTACTCAAACACATGAGGCGAGAGCCGTGGATCTACCTGATGGTAGAGTAACTTCCCCCTGTTTTACCGATTAAATTTGGCAAGATCACTCCTACACGCCATGAAATTACTCTCCTTGATTATTTCTGAACAATTACAATTAAAAGCTTTGAATAAGAGAGATCACGCAAGTACGGGCAAAACAAGCGGGCAGAAGTGTAGGTAGACGCCATGTCTAGTCTACTGTTCGACCGCCGTGGCAAATGCCCTATTTTTGACTGAGAAGTATAGTATATCCAGTTGTTTGTAGTCTTCATAGGTAAGTGAACTTTTGTGTGTGAGCATGCATGTGTGCGTGCGTGTGTGCCTCTAACGTTTGTGTATGTGTGTTGGTGTAAGTGGTCAGTCCATGCAACTAAGTTGCTATGGCTTACTGATTGAAAGATGAATAATGAGTCGGTGTCGATAAATGTGTGTGTGTGCATGAGAGAGAGAGAGATTGGATGTTAGAGAACACGAAAATACCAAAAACTCAAAATTGACCCCACAAAATGAGATTTTTGACTTTCCAAGCCTATTATGGGTTACTATAGCAACGTAATGTCACTTCACATATGCTGGGTCACATATCGTCGGTGAAATTCAGAAACCTCGTATCTCAATTTTTGGGAGTTTTGAGTTAGATACATAGTCAGCTCTCTAATTTGTCCTGCTACCTTCCATCAAAAGCTCGTATCTCTAACGACTTTCTATCCGGGGTAAATGAGGTTGTGAAAATAGAAGAAAAAGTTGTAAGTCCCAAATTCAGATCTACTTAAGGACAAAAACCTTGTATCTTCGTTCTTTTCAAGTCTAAAAAAATTTTTTTAAAGAAATGTGAACGAAATGCAGGACTAAGCTCGCAATGTCTTAAACAACATTTTGAACCAATTGTGTTCAACGCGGGTTTATTTTTAAAAGTTTTTTTTCATTTTTCTCAAAAAACTACCAAAATTGAGATACAAGGTTTTTGAATTTCACCGACAATATATAAGTGTTCAGTTGCATTTGTTTCAGTCCAACATCGACCACCGTAAGCTGGCAGTGGACCTGGTGGACGTGATCATCAAGTGGGAGTTGCAGCGCATCAAAGATGACGCAGAAATGGCCGCTGACATGTCAGAGGTAGGTCATTGTGATGGAGGGGAGGGGTGAGGAGGGATGGATGTGATCATCAAAGATGACGCCGAAATGGCCGCTGACATGTCAGAGGTGGGAGGGGGGGGAGTGATCATCAAGTGGGAGTTGTAGCGCATCAAAGATGACGCCGAAATGGCCGCTGACATGTCAGAGGTAGGTCATTGTGATGGGTGGGGGGAGGGATGATCGATCAATCTGTAATATGAAGATAGTGTGGAGCAAAGGAAAACATTTGTCATCATTAGGATTCTTTCAAGACAGAACGAATGAAGTGATGTACAAAAAACACAAACTGGGTGAATGGATAGTACAAACTATAATTAAAGCACTGCTTCTTTTTCCTCTGCTGCTTACAATGGGACTCATAATGTAAAAACACAAACTGGGTCAATGGATAGTACAAACTATAATTAAAGCACTGCTTCTTTGTCCTCTGCTCCTTACAATGGGACTCATAATGTAGAAACACAAACTGGGTCAATGGATAGTACAAACTATAATTAAAGCAATGCTTCTTTTTCCTCTGCTCCTTACAATGGGACTCATAATCATGATAATGTAGAAACACAAAATGGGTGAATGGATAGTACAAACTATAATTAAAGCACTGCTTCTTTTTCTTCTGCTGCTTACAATGGGACTCATAATGTAGAAACACAAACTGGGTCAATGGATAGTACAAACTATAATTAAAGCAATGCTTCTTTTTCCTCTGCTGCTTACAATGGGACTCATAATGTAGAAACACAAACTGGGTCAATGGATAGTACAAACTATAATTAAAGCACTGCTTCTTTTTCTTCTGCTGCTTACAATGGGACTCATAATGTAGAAACACAAACTGGGTCAATGGATAGTACAAACTATAATTAAAGCACTGCTTCTTTTTCCTCTGCTGCTTACAATGGGACTCATAATGTAGAAACAAACTATCCGAACAAAAAAAAAGTGTAAAATGTTGGGGGTGCGCCTTATTAACAGGCACGCCTTATGGTGCATAAAGCGCGATGTTAGGTGCTTTATAGTCACAGAGGCGTCTCTGTGAAATTGGGGTTGCTCCCACCTGGAGGAACGCGTCGCAGCCAGAGGCGCGCCACCCCAATTATTTTTTTTGGCATGCGATTTTTGTGTGACTGATGAGGAAGGAAAGAGAGGGGGTAAATTTTGACCAAACGACAACTTTTTCGTTGCCACTGGGTTTAATGTGTGCTAAGTGCATGGGCACACGGGACCTCGGTTTATCGTCTCATCCGAACGACTCCACGTTCAGACCGTAAGGCCTAGTGCAAAGTGAGAGGGAAAATCCCCTGTACCCAGGTTCGAACTCGGGTTTACTTGACACGAGGCGAACGCGCTACCACTGTGCCACTCTACACCATGTGTGTAGATACATGGATGCGGTGTGTTGTGACAGGTGGCAGTGGACTCTCCCACGGGCAGCACCAAGCGCGCCTCCCTGTCGGACTCCGGTCAGCCGGAGAAACGCCCCCGCCACTCCACCGGGCCCGGCTCAGAGGCAAGGCCCTTGCTTTGCTTTTGTCCCGTTGGATCTTCACCATACTATCGGGATTATACACAATTCACTGTTGTTGGTTTGTTTGTTTGTCTTTGCACCTCAAACAGTGAAACATCTGAAAAGAGAAAGTAAACCCCTTGCACACACAGCTGAAAATTTGATTTTGTGCGCTCTGTTTTGCTGGGCGATGGCGCCGTGAATAACTGTGGTGGAGGGAGTTGATTAACGGAGAGTTCTTCCCCTTCATTCACTTCACTCTCTCCGTGAAGTCATGTCTGTTTCCCTGTGGCCGTGGCTTATCCTTTGCTAGGCGATGGCGTCGTAAATAACTGTGGTGGGGGGAGTTGATTAACGGAGAGTTCTTCCCCTTCATTCACTTCACTCTCTCCATGAAGTCATGTCTGTTTCCCTGTGAACGTGGCTTATCCTTTGCTGGGCGATGGCGCCGTAAATAACTGTGGTGGGGGGAGTTGATTAACGGAGAGTTCTTCCCCTTCATTCTCTTCACTATCTCCATGAAGTCATGTCTGTTTCCCTGTGAACGTGGCTTATCCTTTGCTAGGCGATGGCGCCGTAAATAACTGTGGTGGGGGGAGTTGATTAACGGAGAGTTCTTCCCCTTCATTCACTTCACTATCTCCATGAAGTCATGTCTGTTTCCCTGTGAACGTGGCTTATCCTTTGCTAGGCGATGGCGCCGTAAATAACTGTGGTGGGGGGAGTTTGTTTGTCTTGTCTTACCCTGGCTTAAAGACTCCAGGGATCATCCCAACAGCCAAAGCACTTAAACACTATGGTACAAATGCACCAGCACGTGTGTGACCATTTTTGATTACCCCGCCACGTGGGCAGCCACACTCTGACTTCGGAGGATAGGGGGCAGTTGATTTGGAGAGTTCCTTCCCTTCATTTATTTCACTATCTCCTCTCGTAGCCCCACTATTTCAATTTCCGTTGTTATGTTCTGTGCTGCGTCATCCGTACATTACTCATGTTTCTCCTGTTGGCTATCATGCTTCGCGCTCTAATACACCATTTTCCAAAAAAACTAAGAGGAGAGCACTTCGTGAAAATTAGAGTTGATTACCCTTGATTACTCGGTCAATTACCATAGCAACAATGACGTCGAAGCTTGAAGCCGCAGGATGCGAGTCAGCGACTTGCAAACATTTTTTTAGAACTGATAGAACTTGCAGAATGTGACGTAAAAATATAAATGACATCAATTTTAGAATGACACATGGTGTTCTAAATGCTGTATGTCTACTCAAGCACACGAGGCGAGATCTGGGGATCTACCTGATGGTAGAGTAACTTCCCCTGTTTGACCGATTGAACTAGGCAAGAAGACTCCCACACACTATGAAATTACTCCCCTTAGTTATTTCCGAACAATTCCTATTTGGCTTTTAAAATTACTTCCGTTGTTATCAGACTCTAAAGCGATATTGGTTTTCTTCTCCAAACTTCAACTCTGCACCCGATATGCGAGGGTGTCCTATTTCTTCTTCTTCTTCGAGTTTACTTGACACGAGGCGAACGCGTTGCCACTGTGCCACCCTACACCTGTTTTAGGTTTACTAATATCCTATGAGAGATTGACATTGAAATTATATAATTTTTTTAAAGTGTGTGTGTGTGCACTGAACATATATATGTGTGTGTGTATTTTCTGTCGCAGGGTGGGCGAAGCACGTCGGAGTCGAACAAGCCCATTGAAAAGCCTCACTGTGAAGCTGTGGTCAACTTCTTGCTGAGAATGGCCTGCCAGGTGTGTATGGAGCACTAACATACTACAATGACAGTACGCCTTGTATAGCCCCTAGCTCTTCGTTCTTCTTCCCAGAAACTTCTTAAAGTTCCTAAGCGGTCCTTGAAATCTTCGGGTGAGAGGGCGTTTAGTTTCGTTGCACCAAGCGTTTGGAATTCTCTCCCTGACCATACCCGTAACCAGTCCACTCTTCCTTCATTCAAGTCCCAACTAAAAACCCACTTCTTCAGGAAAGCTTCCCCTCTGTAAAGTCTATGATCCTTTCCCCACTCTTGTCTTCCAGCTCATTGAAGACGTTGAGTATGAGGTTAATGCGCGTGCGCGTGTGTGTGTATGGGGTGGGGGGGGGGGAGTAGGGGGGGGGGGGGGGGGGCGGGGGAATGGTGTGGGGGGGGGGGGGTGTTGAAGGGAGGTGGGTGTTAGTGTATTGTGTTATGATTATATGCAATGGATTCTCTAAAGTATTCATTTTCATAGAGATGTATGGTGAGTATACGTGAACCAATCTGTTAGAAATGTTTGTACGAATGGTGAGTGAAAAGCGCATTGAGTTGCTTAGCAAGATTATGCGCTATATAAGCATTATTATTATTATTATTAGCACACATTGCCAGCACTTTTTTAACCCATTCAAGTCGTTCCGGCCATATATGTCCGGAATAAATAGATAGCTGTCAATTTGATGCATTTGCTTCAAGGGAAGTAAATCTGTGTGCACGCCATACCTTGGTCACTTCTAAACTCGCTTCGCTCCCTTAGACCACAATGTTGCCTCTGACTTTGCTTTTGTAGTGGTTTGTTGTGGGAAAACCAATCGGTGTATCAAGGTTTTTTATGTAAAGTCTATATGTAAAAAAGTCTGATCTACCACTTCCCTATGTCTAAGCCTGAAGTAAAAACCCGTAATCTTCCTTCATTTTCTCCTTTTGTTTACGTGTGTCTTGTTTGTGTGTATGGCTGGAGAGGTTTTTTAATAATTCAAAATCGTTGCGATGCGAATGAGTTAACTCTTTACCCGGAGTAAATTCTCCATTGTTGTGGTGCCCAGGTGAACGAGGCGTCGGGGGTGATCGGGTCTCAGGGGGAGCAGCTGTCTCGGCGGTGCGTGGCCCTGGTCAAGGCGGTGCTCAAGCCGGACGTGTGGCCGGGGACGGAGCTGAAGACCGCCTGGCTGGAGAAGGTGCTGGCCACTGTCCAGACCCCACAGCCCAACTTCTCCAACATCTGCTGCGCCCTGGAGCTCCTGACGTATCTTCTGTCCATCCTGGTAGGATTTCATTGATATTATTATTATTGACCACTTCTCCAACATCTGCTGCGCCCTTGAGCTGCTGACGTATCTTCTGTCCATCCTGGTAGGATTTCATTGATATTATTATTACTGACCACTTCTCCAACATCTGCTGCGCCCTGGAGCTCCTGACGTATCTTCTGTCCATCCTGGTAGGATTTCATTGATATTATTGTTACTGACCACTTCTCCAACATCTGCTGCACCCTTGAGCTGCTCACGTATCTTCTCTCCATCCTGGTAGGATTTCATTGTTCTTTTTCTTGTATTGTATGACATTTATCAGTATTGCTGACAACTTCTCCAACGTCTGCTGCACCCTGGAGCTGCTGACGTATCTTCTGTCCATCCTGGTAGGATTTCATTGATATCATTGTTACTGACCACTTCTCCTACATCTACTAAAACTGTCTCTAAATGCTCTAATTTTATTAGTAAAAGTGTATACACAAAAAACCAACCTTCAGCCTCGTGGGCTTTGTCCCCTGACCCCCACAAATGACTCCGCCCTTGACTCCACCAGAACCCAGGCCTTCCTGCTTTTCATTTTGTCCAGGTGTTACCCTTGTATTAGTGCAAGGTTACAGGAAACAGCACGATAACCCTCTTCTTTTTTTCCCCCACCACCTTGACAGAAGGAGGATCAGACCCTGGCCACATTCAAGCCGCTGCAGAAGAGCATAGGTAACCCTTTTCCTTTTCCCCTTATGTTGACAGAATAAGAAATTGAACAAAGGGTGAATACTCTCTTTCTAATTAACTCCCCTCCACCAAAGTTGATTGCGATACCAATTGCCTAGCAGTGCGTGGGTCAGAACCAAAGTGAAATAAACAAAGCATCATTCTAAAAAAAAAGAATGTGCCAAGTTCGCCTTTATGACCCTCCACCCACACACTTTGGTGGAGGAGAGTTAATTAGACAGAGAGTATTCACCCTTTGTTCAATTTGGCCATCTCCTCTCTTGGCCTCACTATTTCATTCTTTGATTGACAAAAGAAGGATCAGATCCTGGCCACCTTCAAGCCGCTGCAGAAGAGCATCGGCCAGTGCATGCAGTGCTGCAACAACACGGTGATCTAATCCGCTTCCTTTTCCCCTTATGTTGACAGAAGAAGGATCAGATCCTGGCCACGTTCAAGCCCCTGCAGAAGAGCATCGGCCAGTGCATGCAGTGCGGGAACAAGGTGATCTAACCCTCCTTTTCCCATTACGTTGACAGAAGAAGGATCAGATCCTGGCCACCTTCAAGCCCCTGCAGAAGAGCATCGGCCAGTGCATGCAGTGCGGGAACAAGGTGATCTAACCCTCTTCCTTTTCCCATTACGTTGACAGAAGAAGGATCAGATCCTGGCCACATTCAAGCCGCTGCAGAAGAGCATCGGCCAGTGCATGCAGTGCGGGAACAACAAGGTGATCCGCTGCGTGCACAGCCTGCTGTCGCGCCTGACAGGCCACTTCCCCACGGAGGCCTGCAGCTCCAACGTAGCCTCCAAGTACGAGGAGCTGGAGAACCTCTACGCCACCGTCAGCAAAGTCATATACGAGGGGCTCACCAGCTATGAGAAGTATGCACAAAAATTGAAGAGTACATATCTTAATCTATAATTAATTTTCAGCATCATGAGTTTTTGGGAAGGTGGATGCCATACAAAGATATAATCTCTGGGACATAATGTTTTCTTCATGTGTGTATGTGTCTGAGTGTAAAGGTTACCCAGGGGGCCACATCTATTGTGATCAATGCACGGAATATGAAGTTGCACTACACTATAGCCGGTATAGGTTATGCTTTTTGTGGCTAAAACAATGGCAAATAGGATGCTGTAGTTGTAAGCGATGTCATGTTTACTATATGATTTACTGTAGTATGCTGTTTCACTGATGTCACACCACAGCCAAAATGCACCAACATGATGCTGTAAGCTTGTGTTTGTGTGACAGCTATGCACCAGATAGAATGTTTGTATGTTATGTATGTTTGTGGGGGAAAAGGGGGGAAAAAGTTAAATTTTTAAAAAAAGACTGAAAAAAAGAAAGGAAGTATGCACTGTGTGTGTGTTCTTCAATTTAATGTCTATTCACATAAGTAAATTTAGACAAATGTGCACACGCATATTGTGTGTGTGTGCACACGCTTGAAGTGTGTGCATGTCTGTGTGTGTGTGCGTGTGCCATCATCAGCTAAAGTCATCTACGATGACTCACCAGCTATGAGAGATATGAGATATTTGGTTGTTGGTACTTTATAGTCACAGAAGCGTCTCTGTGAAATTCGGGTTGCTCCCACCTGGAGAGCTTGTCGCAGCCAGAGGCACGCCACCCATTTTTTTATTTTTTTTTATTTGCATGCAAAGTCAGTGTGTGTGTGTGTGTGTTTCTGCCACTGTCAACAAGGTTATATTCGGGGAGCTCATCGGCTATGATAAGTATGTTCAGATGAAGTTTGTGTGTGTGTGCATGCATGCATGCATATATTTGTGTGCACGTGTGTTTGTACATCTGTCTGTACACCCGTAAGAAGGGCTCAGCAGTCATCAAAATCTCAGTACTAACTGTTCTTGGGGAGATCTTTTTAATGAAGCTCTTCAGAGGGAAGGGGATGACGTGTGTGTGAGGAGGTTTGTGAGTGTCTTTCCTAGTTATTTTCCATTTATTCCGCCCAAAACCATCCAGCCGGAAGTTGCCTCTTCTTCTTTCAATAAGTATCCTCCTTCAACATTTTGAAGATTATGATACTGTAAGTATAACAGGGGGCTTCCGTAAATATTATAATCCAAATGAATGGCTGCCCAGATGGTCAGCTACAAGGGGACAAGGAAGGAAGGGGGGGGGGGGCAAGCGATTGGGGAGGGGGGGGGGGAAGCAGGGAGGGATGGGTTGGGTTTGGGACTGAGGGAGGGGAGGGGGGTTAGATCTGGGCTTTGAATTCCTCCACCGAGGCTGATGTTGCCTCAGATGGAAGACAGTTCCATTCCGCCACAGCCCTCGGAAAGATACGCCTCAATGTATTCAAGTCGCCCAAAACAGCCCTGCAACTTACCCCCACTCTGAAACCCTCTGATGATATTGTCATCCCATGCTAAGTTCTGGCTTGTTATACACACACTATATGAAGAAGCTTCTCACCTGCAATGAAGTGATAGTAACTAACTGTAAGGCGCTCTGTGTGCTTCAAAGGACAGATTTTCTCCCAAATCTGTGAAAGAATCTGAATGTGTGAAATCGGAATGTGTCGGCTGTATGCAGCGGGGAGACCAGTGAAAACTGAAACCGGACACATGTACCTTGCACATTATGGCCATATGGCCTTGGAACGCACCAGAAGAAGACGCTGACGACGCGGGCAGGGGAGGGGTTCATGTTTTGTTCCATGTTGCAGGGTGCCCACGGCAGTTGAAAGTCGGTAAGAGCAGGGAGAAATCCCGCTGCCTGGTATGGCCAAATTGATAGCTAGTTTTTCCAAGTGTACCCACACACCCTCCTCACCCTGTGCCCACCCCCGAAAAACCCCACAAAGAAATTGGGTAGGCGCTGCACTTGCGGCGACATGCTCTTACGTGGTAAGATTTACGTGGTAAGATTTAACGTAGTGACAGCCCTGACATGGCCTTAGAAGGCGGCATTGGTGGGGAAGGGGGTAATGTTTTGTTCCATGTTGCAGGGCGCCCAATGGGTCCCCCTCGCAGCTGTTCAGCACCCTGATGATCCTAAAGGCGGCATGCCAGAACAACGTGGCCTACATCGACCGGCTCATCACCACCTTCATGAAGGTCATGCACAAGATGGCCCGTGAACATCTACAGCCTTCTAGCCAGGAGGCCACGCCCAGTCAGTACACACTTCCTTCTTCTTTCAGTGTGATGATGATCATGACGATGAGTATGATGATGATGATGATGATTCTCCTCCAGCCTTGGCCAGCGAACTGCTGATACTGGATTTGGTGAAGAATCTGGTCGGTGTGATGAAGATGATGATGATGACTATGATGATGATGATGATTCTCCTCCAGCCCTGGCCAGCGAGCTGCTGATATTGGCCCTGGACTTGGTGAAGAACCGTGTCGGTGTGATGATGATAATGACTATGATGATGATAATGACGATGACTATGATGATGATGATAATGATGATGATAGCTATGATAATGTTGATGACTATGATGATCATGACGATGACTATGATGATGATGACGATTCTCCTCCAGCCCTGGCTAGCGAGCTGCTGATATTGGCCCTGGACTTGGTGAAGAATCGGGTGGGCGTGATGAGCCAGGACATGAAGAAGACGTTCATCGGCTCCATCCTGACCGCCCTCATCGAGAAGACCCCGGACAACAAGGTCATGAAGGCTATTACCAAGATGGTCGAGGACTGGGTCAAGCTCAAGGTCAGTCGCATGGCCAGGGAACTCCTTTTTTTATTTTTTTTTTGGTGCTCCTCTTTCGTCCTTGATGGAACTCGTTTTTGTTGGTTTTATGTGCAGTGTTTTTTTGTTGGTTTTTTCTCTCTTTTTTCTGTCCCATCTTCTGGGCCGTACACCGCTCATTCCGAGTCCCAATTCTCAGCCACACCTCTGCACGTTCAGGTCGCAGAATTTCATAAAAATAGTTGGATCCCCCACCTTCTGGAAGTTCTGTGCTTGTAGCTTGTCACTCTCTTTGACTCTGCCTTTTCCCTTTGCTTTCTGTCATCTACTATCTTTCTCACTTATTGGCCCATTTTCCTGCCTTTAAAAAAAAAAAATCTTCCAAATAATTTTTCTCCGGAGTTCTTTGAAATCAGAATGTGTTGACTATTTGCAGCGGGAAGACCAGTGAAAACCAGACACATACGTACCTTATCCGTTATGGCCATATGGCCTGGGAAAGCAGAAGAAAAAGGGTTTTTTTTAAAATAATTTGTTTTATGTAGGTATTTTAAATGCGAGTTGTGTGAGTGCGATAACGTGATTTTTTGTTTCTAAATAATTTTAAGTACATGTATTTTGAATATCTTTTGTGTGCTTGGGGTAAACTTACTTCTTTTTCTTCTTGTAAAGTGCAGTGAGTCCTGCTGTGTCAGGAGAATAGCGCTATAGAAGATTTATTTATTGTTATTAATGTTTTGTTGAAATCATGAATTTTGTTCCCCGGGCAGTTAGGACGTTGAAGTGTTGCTGTGTTGTCAGACGCAGCGCGAGATCAACCAGGCTCCCCAGGTGAAGGACAAGGCCTGCCTCCTCATCAAGCTGATGATGAACGTGGAGCGACGATTCGCTGACGACCATGAGCTCAACGCTCAGTTTCTGGACCTGGTCAACTACATTTACAGGTAAACGCACCTGTCGCCTTCTTGCCGACGACCACGAGCTCAACGCTCAAAGTTTCTGGACCTGGATATTGTCAACTACATTTACAGGTAAGCGCACCTGTCGTCTTCTTGCTGACGACCATGAGCTCAATGCTCAGTTTCTGGACCTGGTCAACTACATTTACAGGTAAACGCACCTGTCGCCTTCTTGCCGACGACCACGAGCTCAACGCTCAGTTTCTGGACCTGGTCAACTACATTTACAGGTAAACGCACCTGTCGCCTTCTTGCTGACAACCATGAGCTCAACGCTCAGTTTCTGGACCTGGTCAACTACATTTACAGGTAAACGCACCTGTCGCCTTCTTGCCGTGTAACATTACGCCACCAAGGAATTAAACTGCCGTCACTTTTGGGTTATTAGGCGATATTGTTTTCTTCAATTTCGACCCATGCGCCTAATAAACGAGGGCGCCCTATTAGTGAACAAAATCGTGAGAAGAGAGGCAACGATTGCCGTGTTCAGTACAGTCTACTGTGAGTCAGACATTGAAAGTGGTCACTAGTCACTGATTCGACGAATACTCACGTTAAAATGCTTTAAAATCCCTATTATCGTCCGAGATACCGTCCCAACAGATGCCATAACCCTTCATTGGATGTAAAAAGCATCGTTGTAGAGCTTAAAATGCCATAATTCTACCAGTTTTCGCGAAGAATTGTCCAAACACAACAACCAGAAGTCGCAAAAACGGAAGTTCGATTATTTAAGAAGGGAGCCAACTCTCGTTTATGACAGCAGTAATGGCGGTCGGTAAGTGTTTACAGGACGTGTACAGGCTTCAAACTTCGACTTTCTTTTGCGAGGTGTGTATCGCCTTATAAACGAGGGCGCCTTTTACTTTAATTTTTTCAGATTATTTTTCAAAATTGCCCTATTCGCCTTATACACAGCAGCGCCTAATGATCCGAAAAATATGGTATGTCAATTTTAATCCTGTTGGTTTTAGGGACGATGACATGACAACTATGCCACACTTATGATAGAGAAGAATCCAGTCCATGTTAACCTTTCGACTGCCAGGACTGTAAATAGTATGGGCAAAATGGTGTCACTGGTGAAGTTGATGGGGATACAAAGGAGTTTTTTTGTTTTTGAATTCTTTTAAAAAAAGTCATATATCTCCAGGTCATTTTATCAGATTGATTCTCTAACACTTCTCTTTTTCATTTTAATGTTAACCCTTTCACCACCAACCGTTTTTCAGCCAAAAATTGCCATCACATTTACCTGTGTAGAGAACAAAAACCATCTGCAGTATTGGGGATTGTTCTGTGATATATATAAAATAAGGTCTACCCTTACTTCCCTAAACTAAGACAATAGGGTCTGGATAATAGACCCCAATTTGATGCCTTTTAGTGACATAGATGTTGAATCACTGTGGTGCTAAAATGCGACTTTGGCGGTGAAAGGGTTAATATAATTTTTGTTTAACTGTTCTGTGGCAATGAAGGGGTTAATGGTGTTGTTTTAGGGACGAGAGTCTGAGCGGCAGTGAGCTGACGTCCAAGCTGGAGCAGGCCTTTCTGACCGGACTGCGCTGCAACCAGCCCTCCATCAGGCACAAGTTTGTGGAGGTAGGTTGTCCTGTCTTACAACACTCATGATAATAATAATAATGAGGAACGTTTATATAGCGCCCATCCTACTATGTAGGCTACAGGGTGCTTTGCACAGAATTGAAATGGAATAAAATCATGAGACAAAAATCCAATAACATGAGCAGACAAAACAATACCGGTCAGACTTCGATTGGCCGGTAAAAATGCACATAACAATCAGCAACAACAACTGCTGTGACGACTACTACTACTACTACTACTTATAATAGGCCTAATACACTCATGCACACACAGATGCACGTATGCACACGCACACGCACACACGCACACGCACACACACACACTGATGCAACCAGCCCTCCATCAGGCAAATGTTTGTGGAGGTAGGTTGTACTGTCTCGCAACACTCACGTACACACATGCACGTACGCGTGCGCACACACATGCCTGCACACAAACACGCACTCGCATACATACATACGTACACACGCACACGCACACACACACACTGATGCAACCAGCCCTCCATCAGGCAAAAGTTTGTGGAGGTAGGTTGTACTGTCTTGCAACACTCATGCACACACACATGCGCGCACACACTCACACACACACACACACACACACACTGCTGCAACCAGCCCTCCATCAGGCAGGTTTGTGGACGTAGGTTGTCCTTGCTTAACTACACACACACACACACACACACACACACACACACACACGCACACACGTACACACACACACACACTTACGCGCACGCACACACACGTACGCGCACACACACACGCTCTCACATACATACACATGCATGCACACACACACACACAACCGTCTAATATCACGAGAAGTGGATAGACATTAAATGAAAGACCCACACACACATGCCGCTGCAACCAGCCTACAATCGGGTAGAAGTTTGTGGACATAGGTTGTCCTGTCTTACAACACACACACACATGCACACACACACATGCACACGCACATGCATGCACATATGCATGCACAAATGCACTTAAACACTCTTGAGGTAGATTCTGATTGCACTGTAAATTATTGGTCTGCTTCAAGTACAGCAAGCATAAGCATGGATGTGAAAATACAATGTGAGCAAATTGTTCGTTACCATTCCATTCTATTCTGGGTATAAGTGAGGCGCTGTCAGCACTTTGAGTGCAGGAATCAAAGCGCGATAAAACAGCTGTGCGATGTAGGTCGGAAAACATGGTATTTGTTTAAAATACATATGAAAAACCTGCATGGGAAAAACCTACATAAGTCGCTCAGAAGGTTTTGAGCAAAAGCCCAAAAGAGTCGACAACCCCCAAAATATCACTTTTCTATTTAGGGCATATTTATGTCTATTTTTATGTATTCTGCCAGTATCCACAAGATGAAAGACAATTTTGAATGATTTCTTTGTTTATTTGATTGTTTTCTAAATCGAGTCAATAGAAACGAGTCAAAATTGTATCTTCTATGCCCAATTTCTGCACATGATCTATTTCGAATTGCAATCTTCAAATAATTATAAAATAAAAACTAGACAAGATAACTCAATTCGGTTTTCTGTGTATTAACAAGAAATCTTTGTTCCACCATAAAAATTTAAAATCTCAATTTGTGCCAAAATTCCATTATGTCTGGTTTTCCCATGTACTGTCACATATAGCTTTCTAGAAACGTGTAGTTTGTTTTTGTTTTTTTGCAGGTAGCGACTTGATTTAAGCAAGACTTAGGCATCTTATTATGACGGTGCGTGCTGTGATTTGTTGTGAACAGGTGTTTGACAAGAGCATCCCCCGCAGGATGTTTGACCGGCTGATGTACATCGTGGCCACCCAGAACTGGGAGAACATGGGCACCCACTACTGGATCAAGCAGTGCATCGAGGTGAGGGGCAGGGCTCCCAATAGTCCCGCAAAACAAGGGGTCCCAGGGACTCCTTTGCTTGCAGTATAGAGGGTCCTAGAGGCAGGATAGAGGGTCCCAGTGGCATTGCGAATGCTAAAAATATTTTTTCTAGTGCACATTCTTTTAGAGGGTCCTTGAGAATTTTAGTGCTTCATAGACCCTCAAATGGGGATCCCTGGGAGCCCTGGAGGGGGTACAAATAGTTCCCCCACCTTCCGGAAGTTCTGTGCTTGTAACTTCCTCTAATCTGCCACTCTCTTTGACTCTGCTTTTTCCTTTCTGTCATCTGTCTTTCTGACTTATTGGCCCCCATTCTCCTGCCTTCAAAATAATTTGTCTCCTTTGAGCTCCTCGTAAATCGGAATGTGGCGGCTGTACGCTAGCAGTGAAAAATGAAAAACGGACACATATGTACCTTACCCATTATGGCCATTTGGCCTGGGAATGCAGAAGAAGAAGAAGCGGGTGGTCATTATGTAGACCAGACTGCACCACTGCCTCCATGTTTTGCCCCAAGTTGCGGTGAACTCTCTTATTCAAGGCTGTCATTGAATTTCCTGGTCGCCTTTCCACGGCAAATGACCTATTCTTGTTGTTTTGATGATGTATGAATGAGGAAAAAAAATAGGTTATCTTTAAGTTGTTGAACGAGCTCAGATTACTCACTGTACGCTGTGTGTGGTGAGTTGTATATCATCTCACAACAAGCTCAGATCGCTCACTGTGTGTGGTCAGTTGTATATCATCTCACAACAAGCTCAGATCACTCACTGTGTGTGGTGAGTTGTATATCATCTCACAACAAGCTCAGATCACTCACTGTACACTATGTGTGGTGAGTTGTATATCATCTCACAACAAGCTCAGATCACTCACTGTGTGTGGTGAGTTGTATATCATCTCACAACGAGCTCAGATCACTCACTGTGTGTGGTGAGTTGTATATCATCTCACAACGAGCTCAGATCACTCACTGTGTGTGGTCAGTTGTATATCATCTCACAACGAGCTCAGATCACTCACTGTGTGTGGTCAGTTGTATATCATCTCACAACAAGCTCAGATCACTCACTGTGTGTGGTCAGTTGTATATCATCTCACAACAAGCTCAGATCACTCACTGTGTGTGGTCAGTTGTATATCATCTCACAACAAGCTCAGATCACTCACTGTGTGTGGTCAGTTGTATATCATCTCACAACAGAGCTCAGATCACTCACTGTGTGTGGTCAGTTGTATATCATCTCACAACGAGCTCAGATCGCTCACTGTGTGTGGTCAGTTGTATATCATCTCACAACGAGCTCAGATCGCTCATCACTGTGTGTGGTCAGTT
>JAGGCT020000153.1:0-39717 GCA_017654935.2 Phymorhynchus buccinoides
CAGGTCCAACAGGTGGGAGGGTCTTCTTAACGCTTTTTGTTGATGCACGTGCTCTTTATTTTGGGGATGCTATATAGTATAATAGCCCTTTTTGCTGCATGTCAAATCAGAAAACATTCTCAATACATTAGGCATGCACAGTGATAATCGTTTCTCTCATACCCATGTAAGTTTCTTTCATGGGAAGTGTAGTTTTGGCTGTAAAATGGCTGGCGTTGAAATGAAAGCGGTTAATTGCTCATAATTATACTCTATAAACCACTACGTATATATCTATTAACTTATTTGTGTTGATTTCAGGGCAGCAGAAGTCTCCCTTCTCTCTGCACCATTCAAAAGTGGCGTGGGACTGGTGGCTCATGTGAATGGTCCTTTTTTACTTTACCTATACTTCCCAGATGTCCAAGGTTAAGATCACTCCAACTCATCCACCAACTTTAAAAAAAACAACCTATATTGGTTTTGGTCTTTGATATTCATTGTGACTCACGCTATCCAGTTTACCAGTATCAGACCTGTGACCTTGGGTGGTTGCCCCAAACGTACATGCCCTCCTGACAGGCTTAACATAGAACTTGCTTGTCTATTGGACTGCTTGATGCTCCGGGATGGTCTAGCTGGGCGCCTGAACCGTGCGGAGGTGTGGCTTGCGAATTTAGGATCTTCGGACATATCGGGACGTAGGTCACTAGGACGCCACTCCACACTCAGGTTCGTGCCCAGATGGGTATAGGTGAGCAAGCACAAAAAACATAACAACACATTCACATTTGTACCTAATATAATACATCATGTTAATACCATCCCTGTTCTTTCTGTTTGTGTGTTTATTTCATGAGATCAGACGCCCTACAATCTGGCCCGTTTGAGTGGATGCGTAACCTTTAACACCCTTAACCTGGCCACTATCCCGTACCATCCCCACCCAACCCTCGCTGCAAAAGGGGCTCTATTGGGTGGCAAGCTGTCAACCTGAGCAGGACAGCACAAGCCAGAACCCATGAAAACAGGTGAAGGAGCGCAACGTCAACTTCGCTCCTCACAAGTTGTCATTGGTCTGTTGTCACCAGTTAACGAAGCCATTCACTCATGAGTAAAGCAGTGAGTCTCAGGGTCCCACCACCTTTTTGGAAGGTGGGTGTGCGTTTGTGGTGTGTTCTTGTGTGTTGGCCTGTGTGTCTCTCCGTCTCTCGTGTGTCTGTCTCTCTCGCTCTCCGCTCTCCTGCTCTCTGCCATGTCCGAAAAGTTAGAGCCACCACCCCATTCCGGCGTGTCTGGTGTGTATTGCTGCCTTGGGTAAGCGCTGCACCCTTTACTTCTTTTGCGGCGTACGCGCTCTGTGATCCCGGGGAAGAGCGGGGAAACACACGAATTTCACAGAGGTAAAATCACGTCGTGCCGACTTTGAATACCCAACAAATACCAAAATATACAAATAATAAAATTGAGCAGTTCTTTAGAGGCTCCTACATCTCTGGACGGTGTGCTCGTAGCGTATATTGTCTCTCTGTCTTTGTCAAAGATGCCTGTCGGCATTACAACATCTAACGTTGCATTTGGTTCCTAAGCCTATCACCTCATTAGAATTTCTTTCTCATTCAACCAGCAAGTTAGTACATGTCTATATAATACATGGCCATACATGAGTGTGTGTTGGGTGGACGGTCACGACTCTGTCTGTGTGACAGCCTTAGTAAGCAACACACCGCATACTCATCACAAGCTTGTAAATTTTTTGTCTGTTATATCAATGCCTTTGCCAATTGAGTAGAATAAGTCGTTGGGCCCTTTTGTAGGAATGTGAATATTGTCTATACTGAGTTACATTTGTCTTGTCTCTCTGTGTCTTCGTCTCTCTTAGTTACTTGTCTGTCTGTCTGTCTAAGCTTAAAGTCCAAACTCATGCCCCTTCACAATGCCATGTCCTTAGTAATAGTATAATTCACTGCCCTTTATTACTACAAAGATGAAGTAAGTGATCTAGGTGGGCCCCCATTATCTTTGATGAAAGAATATAACCTACCTGTATTTTCTACGGACTCTTACAAGGTCGCACACCTGATTGATATAAGTTAGCGCCATGCCACCATATACACAAAAATTTTTTATTAACCACCGCAAATTTTACCCAGAAAAAACTAACACTCAAAATTTCAGACTTTTTTGTTAATCATAGTTTATCTTACTAATGTGTATACAACTCTTATTATAAGGCTATCAAGACTTACAAAGCGGGTCTCAGTATACTATAGGCAACAGCGATAATCGCCTTATACATCTTAAAAAAATACGGCTCTGACTTCTTGTTTGCCTGTCTGTTCTGTCTGTCTAAGCTAAAGACAATATCACGATGTCACACTATGTGTGTCGTCCTGTTTCAATTTTAGCCTCCTTTTCGCCAGACAAGACCTTAACTTGAGGGGGCCCATAGATTGAAGGTGTGTTGTGTAAGTCGGACAACATAACAATCATGAACTCCTCCTCTGTGTGACTTGCTCTTAGTGAGTTTCTGTCTCTAGTCTCTCGTCTAGTCTAAGTAAGGTTACACCTGTGCACTTGTCTCTCTTGGATTCATTTTTTTACACTGATTTCAGTATTTTTTAGATATTTACCAGAAACTATACTTCTTTTTTTTACACAAAATATACAAAAATAAAACATAACATAATCCTCTCCTTTATAATTTGTCTTCTTTATTTGGGGACCCCTACAAGCCGATTTTGGTCGCGGTACATGGGCACCGTCCGCTTTTGGAAACTCCGTCTACGACGGTTGTGTTCTACCTTCCTCGGCAACGTTTACAATAAGGCATCATCGTACTAATTTTACATTGACTTTATCAGACACCAAACTTGTCTTCTGTAATAATTTTACACTTTCTGTGTCCTGTCTCGTTTATAATATTCCCTCCCTCCATCTTCTTACTCCATAATATCTGAGCCTCATCCACTCTAACTCTGAATCCTCATTCGTATCGAACACCCACCCTGACTGTGAAATCCTCCCCCTAGTCCTTTTCCAATACGTTTGTTCAATTTATGCCATGGGTTTGCAACCCATGTTTACCTGCTTAGGCCACCTTCTCGCCCAATTTCATACAAAAAAAAAAAATAAGAACCCCCCTTACCCCTCCACAGTCGAGTGTCTAGTATAAGCATATTCGTGTCCACGATAAAGCCACCTTTACTTTACTAATCTTAGAGCAGTCTAAGCTTGAGGTCCATACACGCTTTTGAAGGTGTTTGTGTGTCTGTCTCTCGGTCTGTTGGTCCTTGTCCAAGTTTGGCCAAACCCTTCGCATTCAAAGTGTCTGGTCACATTGATTTACCCATTGAGTAACAGTCTTAGTACCCCATACCACCATATACTTTGACGGTGATTACCAAAAATAAAAAAAAAAAGTTTTGCTCGACATCGTGTCTGTCCTATCTCCAGTGTGTACTGTCTGTGTCCTTTGGTCTGTCTTAAGCAACCTATACACCATCCTCAAGGTTTTAGTATACGTTTTGAGTGAGGGCTTCGTCTGTGAAATGAGTGTAATGTTCTCGTCAGTCTCTCAGTGTGTGTGTGTGTGTTTGTGTGTGTTGTGTGTCGTGTCGTGTCTAAATAAAAGCTATATCCACCAAACCCCATTTCGATCTGCTTTCTTTGTCGAAGTTCTGTGGGTGGTGTAGAGGTGGGGGGGAAAGAAACTGTTTGAACTAAAACAGGTGTGCTAAGAACTTTGCGGGTTACGAGTTGCTGTTAGTGAACCGGTGTTTTAACTATGCACAGCTGAAAGTAAGTTTTTCTTAGAATAACGCATTCTTTTCGAAGTAACAACCTGATTCTCTCAAGCGCAGATTGGGTGTTTGTAAACAGGAGTAGCTGTTTCTTGTTTGTGGTGGTGTATGGCGTTGACTTTGAACTTGAGTGTTTGAGGTTGAGTATGGTGGCTGCTGTTCGACTCTCATAAGTAATCCATCCGTTTGCCAATGTAACTTTTCTTTATTGGTGTGTGTGTGGTGCACCCGGCGATCCCACCGGCCTCGGCGTCTTGCGTGCCGCATGTATGTGTGTACAGTTCTGGACTGAATAATAATATTGTTTTTGCCATCGACGATGAAACTAGTGATAGGCGAGTACGGTGTTAACAATCCGGTCTTCCGGTAACAACCACTTTGAAGAGGGGGAACCGGTTAAGAACCGGTTCAGACTATTTTAAACCGTCGCGAGGGCCGGACGGACATGTCTCAACTCATTACTGTCTGTGCTCTCCCTTTGAGCCTTTTTTGCTTACTTGAGTTCTCAGATTAGTGCTGTAAGTTGCCTTCATTGTCTTTGTGATATCTCATATTGTGTGTGTGTTGTTACTCTAGTTTTTAATCGTCCTTTTATTTTTTTTTCTCTAATTAGTTGATTCGTTTGTTTTTTTCATAAATTTCTTATTTGGCGGTTGGTTTGGTTTGCTGTTGTGTTTCTCTGTGAGTTAGATTGTTGTCTTGTATGTTGAGTAAATATTGTATATAGATATATTTTTATAGTTAATTATGTTTATAGTTGTGTGTATGTATTCATTTGTCCATCTTTCTTCTCTCTCTCCACCCTTTTCCCCACACTACCTCTTGATTCGTGTGTTCATAGATGTTGTTATTTTTCTTCTCCCCCAAACAACAATCAACAACATTGTTCTCACATTTTTTTGTGGCGGTATGTACTTTGTGCTATTCACTTAGGTTGCCTGAGAAATCTTTTATCACTTCTCCGCACATTTTTTGCCTTCGTGTGCGTACGATCTGGTTTGACCTTTTTTTGTTTTGTTCTCTTTCTCTTTATTGACATTTTCCACGATCTATAGTTAAGTAATACAGTTGATGGTCCTTCGCGCTATGGGCCTGATGGCATTTTTTTTTGGAGCATGCCTCGATATTCCTTTTGAAGTAATGTTGCTATTTCAAGAAGTTAGGCAACAACGTATTCAATCTAGCATTACGCTTAATTTACCTTCTTTCCCCTTTAGATATCTCATGGTCCTCCTGTCCCCTTGCCATCTATTTTTTGCCACATACTTCCGCTACGGGGGTCGTCGGTGGGAGGAATTTGTCTCCATCTCTAGTGCTGGATCTCCAGCGCACACAGTCGATAGTCCGTATTCTCGTACGTCCACATCGACGAGCAACACGACCTTGATCATCACTTCGGACAGACAAGCACGACAGACAAGAGACATTTCCCACAAGGCCTTTATCACCGGCGGGAGTCACCTGTCAGGATCTCGCTGGTGGAAACACTCGCATACCACTATTACGAGCGTTTATATAGATACGCTAGCGGTCAGGAGAGATGTTAAGCGGAGAGCTTCAATAAAGAAGGGAACATCTCCAGTTACTAAATCAGTTAGGAAAGGTCTGAGCAGACAGGGGAAGTTTCTAAAACCTTTGGAGCGGTTTATGGGAGCGAACGATGCAACGGGGCGAAAGCGGCCGAATCATATCTCCTGGACTTCGCCTGATGGGTTGCCGGGGCTCGTGACCCGGTGTTGATGTCAACCATCCCCCGCTGTGATTGAGCCGCCGGGTGAGATTGTCAGCGGAAACTCCACTCGTACCGCAAGGGGGAGGGGGATTTCAAACCACCACTGACCGACGCTACCCTAAATATGTAAGCGGGGCAGTTATCCGCTGGCCAAACGAAAAAAAGTCACTAGGACGGGCCGTCCTCACTGTCCAAACCAAGCTGCTGCACTGTGCCGGGGTTGTCCACGGCAATCAGCACCCGCCTACCTACAAACACCCCGTCCAGGGCCAGGGTCCTACGCCATTCCAAACCACGCCACGCCCGCCCATCCAGTCCCTAGCCAAGCAAACAAATACAACAATACTCACCTACATAAACCAACTCCACGAGAGTGAGGGGGAGGGAGATGAGGACGGCCGACTCAAAACCGCATCCCCGCTTGCATCGATCCAATAAAATCATAGGAAAAATAGGAAGCCCACACCCAGACCTAGCGCCAAGCCCCATTAGCCCTCCAAGCTGTTCCACTTGATAGTGGATACAGTGCTGGCGATTCCGGAGGTGGTAACGGGTCCACCTCTTCTTACCCTTTCAACTCTTTATATTTATCACGGGGCAAGTCTTGCGTACTTTCCCAGCTGATGGACCGCTCCTACGTCCACACGCTGCGCTCCCAGATGAACCCCCCCTAGATCGCGCCCGCCCCGCCCTGTGCTCTTCCCCGATACTCAGTTACTTCTCCCACACGTTTGCCGGACCACATCCTACCCCTGTGGTCGGCTGTTTCGCCGATTTACCCTATCCCACCCATCCGTCCACTTCCGCTACTTGCTTGCCTTCTGGCACACCCAGTCACACAACACAGCTCACAGACCCCATCCAACACACTCTCGCAATCACAACGCCTTCAGGCATTCCCGAGTCCTCTCCGACCATTCTCCTACAGGTCTCTCTTCGCAGATCTCTTCTCTTGTCTCCCCGGGAAAGCACCCAGGCCAACACGTGTACATCGAACCGTGCGGAAAAAAAAAAAACAAGGAACGAAGCAAAGAAAAATGTCAGTATCATCATGAGGCCGGCTCACAGTCTCTCTTCTAGGTCCGGTCTGTTTGCAAGCCTAGTCCGCACTACACCCCAGACAAGCTGAAATTTTGACCCCCTTAAAAACCACGTGAGGTTCGATACTCAGGGCGTGGCACGGCTGTAGCAAGGTTGTCGTTGGATGTACGATACATGCACGAATCGGAAGGCGGGGGAAGCCTGAGACAAGCAACATGACACACTAGTGAAACCTAGCTTGTGACGCTACAACAATCAAGAATGCACCACACAGATGTAGATTGTAAAAGATTGTTGTAAAAAATTTGTGTGGGTTTAACGGTGAAGAGTTTGGGTGTGCATGTAGAAAATCATGGACCCAGAATTTAAACCAGAGGTTCGGATTAGAACTATGGTTATGTGAAACTCGTTTTGAAGAATCTGCTCTTCTTAAAGGCACTGCACTGTGTTATAAAACCGTTGAAAAATGAAACAAAAAAAACGAAAAAATTCAACTAAACTAAAACCAAAACAAGAAAAAAGATGAAATGGTGATTATCGCAAAAGTTCTGACTAAAGGAACCGAACAGAATGTTTTTGTTGTTTTTTTCTTGTGTATGCTAGGTTTTTTTATTTGAATAACACTACGGAATGTAGAGAATAAATAAAGTTACCAAGTACAGTTTTTTCTTTCGTTGGAAGTTTGGTTTTCTTTGTGGCAAACTTTTTCTGCTGCGTATGGGTTGGACTCGTGTTTTTTAGGCTTGTGCTTTGATGACGTGCTTTTTTTTTACTTAGCGCAAAAGTGAAAACAGTGCTCATAAAATGATGAAGAACAAATTGTTTTTCTTTTTTTTTATGTAAACAGTCCCACATAGACGGATTTCTATTCATAGGGCAACAATTTGATTATGTGAATACGATTTAAAGTGTGTTTCAATTAAGTTGGACTCACGTTAACATTAGCGTTCACACTTGACCTATACACACGACCATATCTGCTATTTATCCGCCCAACCGGGCCTTCTCACATGCAACACTAACACCCCTACACCACACGAAGCCATCAGCACCTAGACACAAAACTGTGACTACCGATCCTACTTAGCCTAACCCAACCCCAAAAACAGGATATCACAGACCCATCGCCTTCGACAACACAGGGTCACAAGGTGGTTTCCCTCCCCAGTTCATCATCATAATATGAAGTCTTTATCCTTGGTCTGTACCAACTACACACACTACTAATAGATTTGTACAAATTTTGCCTCTTTGAAAAAGGACCTTTCCACAGACTATTTTTTTTTTTCCCTCGCATGATTATTTATACAATTAGACTTGACAACAATGCCATAAACTGGTACTGCTGCACATCCGTCTTATTGGCTTGTGGGTGGAGAGAAACATTTTCGTTTAATTATTTGTTTGTGCGCACTGTGTTGATTGAAATATAATTGTTGTAATCATATTGGCGGTATAGTATAAGATTTTTTTTTTTTGGTCGGTGGTATTCTCGCGATGCCAATGCTACTCTGAGTTGTACGATTGATGTAGTGCAGAGCTTCTTAATTTTAATTAGCGGTGATGAGAATTGATTCGCGTGAAAAGCTGTAACTTCATTTTTCCTTAGGCCCTCCCTCTTAGCGGTCGATATTTTTAGAACTCATGTACAAAAAAAGAAAAGAACAAGGTTTTGATAAATACTTCGACAATGCACAAGTGACGAATCCTTGTCACTCAGTGAACGAGTTCTTAATCTCTGTAATCTATATTTTCTAATTATTGGCAGATAAGTTGCGTACGGCATGCACGGATTCCTTCACATAGATTCTTGTATCATATTGTTTGGTTTCCTATGCTTAACTTAGGGTGATAGCTTTTATTTATCCATGCGCGCTTAGTCTCCCTATATATCTTGTATTAATATCAAATTATTTTTGTTATCTGGGTTGCTGTACTGTGTCGTGTTCTCATTTGGCTTATGTTTGGTCTTGTGTGTTTGTAAAAAGCAACGTTGTGAAATGATATTAAGCTTCACAAGTGTTATAATATGCAGTTGCTTATTTTTTTTTTCTAAACAGTAGGTTGTAGTAGTGGTGTCTTCTGTAACTCTCGTTCCAAAATGTCATTATCAGTATTTTCATCTGAGAAGCTGGTGAGGGTGAAACAGTGTGTCTGTTGGTGGTTACGTGTATGCATGTGTGAGGTGAGTGTGTTTCCTTTTTTATTTTGTATAGTGCGTACGCGTTATATGGCATTGCGTGTCTGTGTGCGTTCAAGTGTGTTGTTTATAATGGATCGTTATGTGTGTGGCTCGCTTCATGTGTGTATGCCTGTGTGTGTGTGTGGGGTGTGTGTGTGTTGTGTGTTGTGTTTTTGTGTGTGGGGTTTGGGTGTCGTGTGTTTAGTTATAGTAAAGGTGTTTTTAACATGGAAGATTGCCCTGTTTCAAGTGTTTCATACATTCAAGATTTTATTAATTTAATCACTAATTATAAAAGAGTTCTCTACTACTTACTATCACTGTATTTTATATCATTTCCGTTCTCTTTCCTCTCAAACAAACCCTCTTTTCCTTTTCCTTCTCTCACCCCCCTTACTACTCTTCTCTTACTTCCCCCCTATACCCTCTCATCGTCACTTCTCTTTCTTTTTCTCTATTCTGTTCCTCTGTATATTCGTTGTGTTTTAGGTGTTTGTTCAGCTTTTTATTTCGCTCGAAAACAAAGTTACTTTGTTTTTGATTTATGCTAGAAATTCAGTAAATGAAAGAAAATTTGCATCAAATAGAAATTGATTCATCCGTGAAGTGAAGTGTAATGCAGGCAGATTTCAGTGGTTATTTTTGTTATATTTTAGTGCTCGTGTGAATTTATTAAAGAAATTGCTATTAATCATTTAATGTGGTAATTTGTATAGATTATAAACATTTTTGGTGTTGAATTGGAGTAAGGACAGAGGATTATGCTGATGAGAGATTATGAGGAGGAGGAGGGGGAGCCTGAACATAAATTCTGTATAAAGTTTCGATCAATTGGTAGGAAGTCTAAGATGGTAAAGTTTCTTTTGATATCTTATCTGTAAGAAAGAAGAAAAACAGCAAATTCACTGTTATTCAGTATACAAACTGTTTGTACATAATTCTTACAATGTAACAAAAGTATAAAACTGAAAAGTGTATTGTTAATCTAGTTCTAGAAATTCGTTAACAACAAAGTTTGTAAATGTATTAATTCATCACAAATTTTTTGCCAAGTATTATGAAAACTAAATAATCAGAAAATGAAATATTTTGGATTTTTAATGCTTTTGAGAAAAAGAAAAAGAGTGGCATACATTTATGTGGAAAAAAAATGTAAATATGACAGATGAGGAGGAAGATTATAGAGAACTCATAGAAGAGAAGAGAGAGGCAGAAAAATCGTGTATTCCCCAGATCGGATTATATCTATATGATAATCTACCATGATGATTACCATGGATTTTTACCACCTCGGCTGTGACTGCTTATTATATTTTTAACATTTCGTGTTGTGATGGATGATCATGAGTATGTGTAAATTATTTTGATTGTTGTTGGAGATTTTTCATAATAATAATGAGGAGATTAAAATTAGGAGGATTAATCTCAAAGTGATACAGAGACGTGTGGCTGATTTGCATGATGTAGTTGAGTCGTATGTTTTCTCCTCTGCTCTCTCTCTATGCTCTCTACTGCTCTTTTGTTAATGATGGATGTGTTCAATAATATGATGCTAAGGTGAATAACAAGGTGTGTGAGGTGTGTTAGTTCCGCTTGTGGATTGATTTGGGTTATTGGGAGGGAGGATGAAGTGTGGGTGTTGTGTAACGGTGATGTGTGTAGTTGTGATGTGTGATAGGTTCCAGCATTGTGGGATTTGATTTGAGAATTGGATGAAGGTAGTGTGTGTGTGGTGTGTGTGCGTGTGATTGCCGCTAAGGTACAATATGTGGAGAGGAATTAAGATACATATAGATAATGGTTTTGCTTATTTTTTTGCCAAGGCCACAACGTTTATCATGTATATTGGATCCAATTCATTGCTTTAATTATTGCTTTCATTTATTTCCAAGTTTTATTTTTAGAAAAATCGTTGCCTTTACTTATCCTTGGCAACAATGTACCCAGATTGAACGTACTGTTTATTTTATTTTCTTAGTTCAATGCCATCAATTTTATTTTTTCATGATTTTATTTAATTTGCTTTTTAAATTCTTTTTACAATTTATTCATAAATCAGCAGACAGGCATTATGTTTCTATAACATCTTGTCTGTATTTATTTGGTGTGCACGCTTCAGATTTGTTAGCAGACCAATAATGAAAATTTCCCTTTCAATGTCTAATTTTTTTATTTTAAAAGGAAATTAAAAATTGCATAATCTTTTTATACATAGTTTTTGATATTTCTTAAATATTTACAAAAAGATACTCCGTAAATAATTCTTTTGGTTTACATTGTTGTAATTTGTTGATGATGAATGATTATTATAACACATTTCGTGGTTTTGTTACCGATATCTTGCTCTGTTTATGATTGAGAAGTGATGCTCTTCTAACATAAATACTCAACAACCTGTGTTGCTTTTGTTGTGGGTTTGCTTTGTAACAAACTTTGAATAGGATTATTAACGATCCTGTAACGCGTAAGGCAATAAAACCGCTTCGTCTTAGACATTTTTTTTTTGCGAACTCCCTCAAAATGGACGCAAGGCATGTTTGCGAACTCTCATGTTGTTTACATTATAAAGTAACCATACGTACCAAGGGGTGGGTTTGCGTCCCACCCTCAAAATGATTGCAAACAGACATGGTTTTGCAATCATCTTTTTTTAGTATCTGTCGTTTACCATAGTACCAAGGGGGGTTTGCCGTACCCCGTGCAAAAATGACGCAAGCATGGCCGTATTTCTCTACGATTTTCACCCGAGGTCTGTGGGGGTGGTGTACAACAACCACGTAGCACCCAAACCCAACGCTCAACCATAGTCTAGTACTGTAATCTGCCTAGTGTTGAGACATCAAAGTCTTTTACATGTCTCTTTTTTGTTAGAGATTCAAAATTGACGGTTAAAGAAAGCTAGTGTGCAGGCGACATTCACAAAAAGTCCTGTCACAGAAACCCATACAGCAATCCGTCCAAACAAAAGGGTGCGTCTGTGCTCGCTGTACAGAAAATTGGAGGATGTGCACAGTACACGTGGACAACCCATCGGCTTATTTCTCCCAATCCACGCTATTTCTTCCTTTCATTTTTTTCCGTTATGTTGCGGGGTGAGTTTCTGGTACGTAACGAAGTTATCATCCTAAATGAATGGGTGCTACTCTTTCACTGTTTACACTGATTTTCAGTATTTTTATTTTACCAGAACGGAAGCATTCTTTCAGGTTTTTAAAAATTCATAACGCAACAAAAAAATTTACCACAAGCGATTTGGGCGTCGTTTTGACCCTTACCGGTAGGTCTAGTTTGTTAGACTAAGCTTGGAAGTCTACAAAGGCAATGTAAGTATCTTTACCAAGGCTTATCAGACTTCAACTGACTGTCCTCTGGTCTATCATCTAGCATTTTAAACTGTCTGTTTGTCTCTGTTTGTTCTCATTATCTCTCTCCCTCTAACTTTGCCCAAAAACTGAATCGTCTGACGGGGGCTCCTTGCCCTGTAGCCCTGCCGGGGGGGGGTCCTTGGACCCCTGCCTTTCGGAGGGTTTTTTTCATTTTGGGGAATCTGCACCATGTAAATGTGCATCCCAATCCTAAAACATGGATATGTAGAGATCCACTAGTCATTTTCTGCTGTCTGAAGTGGAAAATTTGGTAAAATCACTTTTTTGTGTGCATCTGTGTTTTCTCTTCTCATGTCGGTAGATTATTAGGCATCTTACACTAGTACACCAACCCACCGCTTGAACAAGGGAAATTAATAAAATAAGAGGTCATGTGATTTTGATGTTTACTACTACTGGTTGAGTATGTTAGACTTTAGCTTAACGTAAAACCCTTTCAGACTTCACTCTGCCTTAGAACAACCAATACATGACTTTTGGCCTGGGGTTGCCTAGAGATTTGTTTTATGTTTGTGTTATAACAAGATAGCGCAAACAAAAAAAACACTGTCAATGTGATTCAGTTTTTGAACAGCATGAGCTTATGTTGATCCAAGTTTCTTTTCCGCGATTTCTGAAAATCGTGGCTACTTGCAATTTTAATCGTAATCCTTATTACTTATCACTGTTAATTGATAGGACATATTGGCAGTCTTTTCTGAGCTCGTGTGGGCCAAATTTTGGACATTTTTCACATTAAAATTGAAACAGAATATGCCCGTGAACATAAGTGAAAATGAAAGTTGGAATAGTGATGAGAGGAAATAAATTTTTAAAAAATTGTGATTGGAGATTGAAAAATAGACATGTTTTACTTTATAAGAAACTTTCGGAAATCGCTGTGATTCCAGAGAATACTCCGTATTAGGCCCTGAACCTGACTGGCGTTCTCTGCTGTTCCGATACTCGGAGAAGTTCGTTCGGGAATGAGTTAATTTAAAGTGACCCTCTGCTAAGAGTGTGGTAGTAGGGTTGGGATGAAAATCAGTGAGAACACTCCAAAAAACTATCTTAAAAAAGCCTAGATATAAAAGTATATTAGTAAGCATATTGCTTCGCCTGAACTCGTGGGCTTATTATCGTACAAGCTGTATTTAACGGCTGTGTTCATATTTACAGCACAATGGTTCTGCTTAACGAAAAACATATCCGCCAACAACAAATTCTGTATAAGTTAAAGGAAATATGAAAGAGTGTGCACTTTATACAACAACGAAACTCATCTGCATATTTCTTACTTTATTTCAGATTGAGAATGGGTTTCCAATAATGGAGAATTTGTAGGGACAAATCGACAGTCCTAAAGGGAGACAACCTATTTAGAAGTGGCAGTTTCCACACACACAGCAATTAACATACTCAAACTGCTAGGCATTTTGGAAGCTCACTTAGCGTGAATCCGTGCGGATCCATCCCTTTATAAACTCCTGGTCAAAAATCTCCTAAATTTTAGGTCTGTACATCTACTGAGTAGTAATTCAAAATCTGTATTAATGCCTCTACACGCAGAATCTGGACACTACCACTATGGGACAGTTAGTAGATGTAAAGATGATATGGGATCGTACTAAGGAGGCAATGTCCCGGGAATGCCGTGCACGCGCCAGTGCAAGTTCCGAATTTATAATACCAATAACAGATATGTATTTTATAATAACTTTAATAAAAAAAAATTAATATACTAATTATAATTATTTATAATTAATTAATTTTTATTAAGGTGGGGTCTTATAAGGAGTAATTTTAATTACAATAAGAGATGCAATGTCTCGGTCAAGAGGTATGGCTTATACATGGGAGGGCGAGGTCCTTATATACAATAGGGACGGTCCTTATACACAAGGAGGTTCCAACGTAGTTGTTTGACCTTCGTCCACATTTGTGATGAGTGAAGTCAACTTAAACTAAATATAATCACTATTTCCTGTTTTGTTCTTGCATTTTCATCTTGTTCACATTTTAGTCTTAGCTTATTTGAAATTGTAATGATCTTTGATCGCTTCATTATTGCTGCGGTTTTTTTTCCTTTTTCTATTTGTTATCAAATCTAAAATATAATTTTCCTGTGGTTTGGAGGGGAACATCGGTTATTATGCTGTTCGTCTGCTCATTTGTTAGTTCTGGTTTACAAAAAACTAAAAAAAAAAACAAATAATGATCCAAGTTTAATGGAAATTGGGCTGATCCAATATGAAAATGGTTAGGTTTTGTTCTTTTGGTGCCAGAGGGAGATGTATGAATTGTTGCAAATAAGGTTCTATTGTATTTTATCATCCATTGATGAGCTCCTTGGAGGTGGACGAGAAAGCAGACAGGACAAGAGAGAAAAGTTGTGTGAGGGCGAGAGGGGTGTAGTGTTGGGTCGTGTCGTGAGATGCCAGTAGATAGTTGCAAAATGATGTCACTGAATTCTCTCATTGAAATATTACCCTCCCAACTAGAAGCATTGTTAGCCAAGCTTTGGGTACATACTAATAGCATTTGGAGACCAGAATGGCAGAAGAGATAATCCATCTAGTTTGACTCCTGTAGTAATAATCTAGCAAATATAAAAATAGTACGAATGACACTTTTTGGCTGCATGTGTCCTTGGTATTAACTGGACATGCATTTTGTATACGCGTTTTGTGATCCACTGCGTTTTAATACCGTGTGCATTGTGTTTTTTTTTTTTCGTCACAGATTTTAGTTATTTTTAATGATCAATCATGTTTTTGGTTGTTTAATTGAACAACGTTTTATAATTGTTGAAATCTTTTCTTCTATCTGCAAAGGTTTTCAGATCATCTGCCACGGAAGAAGTTTTCGTTGTCTGCAGTAAAGAAAAAAAAGAGAGTTCAAAATTGAAACAATTCTAACAAATTATTGCTGATTTTTATACAAAATTGAAGCTTTTTTTAATTTCATTTTAAGTAATGAAAATTGTTAAGATTATTTAGGTTTTGGCGGTTTACTCCAATTTTGTTTTGCTAACAACAAAACAATTTTGATGACGGGTATGGTGGGTTGTGAAAACGGTTTTAATAGCTACTGCTCAAAAGCAAGTTTTTTCCTTTTCTTGTTTGTTTACTTGAAGATGAAACTAAGTATGCGTGGCCACTACTTTTCCTGTTATTCATAGATTTTCCTTTTTTGACTTTTAACCAGAACAGGCGAAGTTCCTTCTTTAAACAAATTCGTCAATACAGCTGTGTCTCTACAAATCGCTTCAACTACTATACATTGTATCAATTGTCGGGGGGGAAAAAAAAAAAAAAAAAACCCTAAAATTATCTTCAATAAATTATCGTTCAAAATCAATTTTTCCTTCAGTGCTCTCGGGGGTGACATTACGTCTCCCTATCATTCCCTCCCCGGCCTTTTTCAGGGTTTTTTTTTTTTTCTATTTTGCGTGTATGTTGCAGCACCCATGAACAGGTGAGGAAGGTGTTTATTTCACGTTAAATTTTACAAAAAAGATCTACCGTAATTACGGCCCACAAGGCGTACACTACTTCCTTTCCTTCAGCTCACAAGCCAAGGGCGCATAAGGGGCAGCTGGTAGCACCCCGTCCGCTTTGTGATATGTTAAAAAAAATCGTAATTTGAACAACAAAGTAGGCGCATACATAACAGACCCTCTGAGGCGCAAAGAAATCAAACAAAAAAGTGAAGAACAAAAACGATCAGTAAAGTAACAAATTAACTGGGCCCTAGTGTCTGAATAGGAAGTGCTAGCATCATTGGACTCTCTCATTACAGATCCTTTTCAACTCGCGACAGTCGATATGCACTTTCCGTATTTGCGTAATTTGGCCATACGGAGGGTTGTTTGATCTGACTTTCACGTGTGTTAGGTCTATTGTGGCTGTGTTCTTTGTATGGGATTCACAGAAGAGATACTGATCTGCGAAGCGATGAAGTGCAATGTGAGTTGAACTGCATGTCTCGTATTTTGTGGGTGTCAGCTACCAGAGCATGGTGAGTTGTCTTGTTCTTCTCGTATATCCCTACTTCGAACTCTCGGCATACCCCTTTACCTTTCTTTTCTGTACTAGCGTATAGAGGGTCGGTCATTGCGCCGATTGGGCTGCTCGTCGGGGCAAAGTTCGTGTTTCTCAAACGAAGTTTGCGCCGAATACGCCTGTATAATTACTGGTAATATCAGATATGTTTTCGGGTGACTAGTCGACAGTTAGGTGAGTGTGTTAATTGTAAGCAGGTGGAATAATTCTTATTTTTTGAAGTGCTGGAACTTTGTTCTCCTCTTTGGCTTTTGGTGCTCTCTTCTGTTGTGCCTTGTCATATTCCGCCTCACTTCTTCTCTTGGAGACGAACATAGTTCTGCATAAAACGTTTACATCTTCCTCTTTTTTCTATCTTACTTAGTCAAAAAATAATGGCATGACACATGGCATAACATTTAATGTTAATAACAGTATGCTTGATAGACGAGGGGAAAGTTTTTGTTGCTTAAACAAAAACGTTTTGGAAAAATCACGTTTTATAAATAATCACGATTGTCTGTTCTCTGTGTAGGCGATAGGTGCAGTGTAAAGAGGAGCTAATTCTTTTGCAATGGGCAAAGGGAAGCGTAAAATAATGTAAGAGGAAAAAGGTGTTCATAATTTCCTTTCAATCTATTGGCTGAACAGTCTCTTTTTAACGAATAATACTCCCTTTGTCCCGCCCGCCCCAGGCCATAAGTTTCCATCGCCGATCAAATTTCTCACCTACCAAACTTACCTAGACTAAAACGAAAAGTTGGCATCTGCGTGCTGTGAATACCTGCCAAATGACATGCATCACATAAACCACTTTCCTTATATCTCACTCCTCTCTCTAAAATTAACATGTACAGTGATTTTCTCGTACTCTGGTATTTGTATTTTTCTCCGTTAAGTGTAGTTCCTATCGAAGGTGCTCATTAACATTCACTCGATAAATGTGGATGAGCAGCCATATCTTTTTCTCTTTTTGCAACCTTTAAAAATATACTTTGTACTGTCCTGATGGTATGAAGTGTGTTTAACAACGATGTACCTAGCCAGTTTGGTATGGCAGTGACGAGCACTGTCCTGATGGTATGACAGTGTTTAAACTACTTCTGGTCGGTTATGGGGCAGTGGCACTGTCACTGATGGTAGTACGTGTGTTATAAATATACTACATACGGTCCTGCGTGTTATGACCGTGGAGTACTGCCTGATTGTATGACAGTAGTGTTTCAACATCACGACTTCCTGGTGGTATAAAACCGAAGGAGTACGTCGCGTCCCTGGTCATGGTATGCGCAGTGAGGCCCTGCGTCCCTATTGTATGACAGTGTTTTTAAAAATACTCTCCTGGTGGTATGGCAGTGAGCACTGTCCTGAGGTAATGAACAGTGGTGTTTAAAAAGACAAAACTATCTGTCCTGGTGGTATGGCAGTAATGAGCACTGGTCCACTGATGGTATGACAGTGTCTGATCTTTTAAAATCTGTCCTGCGTGGTATGACCGTGAGTACTGCACTGTGATGGCTATACAGACTTGGTGTTCAAACTCACTGTCCTCTGGTGGTATGACCGTGAGTACTGTCCCTGGTGGATTGCAGTCGCGACGAACACTGTCCTGATTGGTATGACAGTGTGTTTAAAATACTGTCCTGGTTGGTATGGCAGTGCGAGCACTGTCCTGATTGGACTATGAAACGAGTGTGTTTAAACTACTGTCCTGGTGGTATGCACTGAGCACCTGTCCTTGCGACTGGTATGACAGTGTGTTTAAAAAAAATTCTGTCCTGTGGTATGAACCGTCGAGTACTAACTGTCCTGATACGGTATGACAGTGTGTTCAACTACTGTCCTGACTCTGCCTACACCGTGAGTACTAGTCCTCCTGGTGTGTATGGCAGTGAGCACTGTCCTGATGGTATGAAAGTGTGTTTAAAATACTGCCTGGTGGTATGCGCAGTGGCACTGTCGCTGATGGTAGACAGTGTGTTAAACTCTGTCCTGGTGGTATATGCAGTGCGTACTGTCCTGATGGTATGACAGTGTGTTTAAAAAACTCACTGTCCTAGGTGGTTATGAAGTGCGCCACTGTTCCTGATGGTATGACAGTACGCACATGGACCACATAAGACCTTTCTTTTTTTCGGCATCTAGGCCAAACCTTCTCCGCTAGCGTAGCGCTCACCCCTAACTGATGATCTATCGGCCCTACCCCCTAATTTAGAGTTCCCCCCCCCCCTTTTTTCTTTGGATAACTGATCTCCACTTTTACTGCCTTTTAGGTAGCATGGTTGTTAAATCAGTGTGGTGTCTAAAATGCGACATTTGGCGGTGAAAGGGTTAATGGTACAATGTATTATTTTCAATCATTGGATTTTTTTTTTTAATGGTAGGTGTATATATTATTTTCAATCATTGTGAAATTTTTTTTTTTAATGGTATGTATATTATTATTTTCGAATCATTGTGAATTTTTTTTAATGGTTAGTGTAATATATTATTTTCAAAGCGTGAATTTTTTTTTTAATGTAGTGTACATATATATTTTTCAAATTGTGTGGAAACATTTTTTTTAAAAATCACTGGCAAGTGTAGTTATTTTCTTCAATCATTATTAATTTTTTTTTAATGTGGTAAGTCGCTTTTATCAATAATATCTTTTGATTTTTTTTTTTTTTAAAACATAGGTATAGTGTATAATTTATCAATCACTACTGATGAACAATTTTTTTTTTAAGGGTAGTGTTGTTTATTAATTTTTGATTTTCTACTTCTTGAATTACATTGTTTTGATTTTTGTTTTTGGTATTGTACGGATAAAGTAATTGTTATACGAGCATGATTTCTTATTAGTTTTGTTTTGCTCTTTGAATCAGTTTTAGGTTTATGCGGTTTTTGTGGTTTCTTTATAAACATTCTTGTCCTTTTAACCAAGAAAATAATATATCACTGTGAATTGCGGAATTTTTTTAATTGAATTCGTTTTTTTTCTTTGTTTCCCTAGGTATTAATTTTGCCTCGAATTATTCCGCTTTTGTTCTGGGTATTTTCTCTATTTACTTTTGTTCTGGTATTTTCTCTGATTCATACTTCTTGTCCTTGGTATTTCTCTATTTTCCCTTTTTGTTCTGGTATGTTTCTACTACTCTTCTATTTTCTTATTGTTCTGCGTATTTTCTCTTCTGGTATTTTCTCATATTTTCTCTTTCTGTTCTGGTATTTTACCTCTATATTCTTTTTGTCCTGGTATTTTTTCTCTATTTTCTTCTTTTGTTCTAGGTATTTCTTCCTCTATTTATTTTGGTCCTGGGTATTTTCTCTATTTTCTTTTGTTCTCTCTTGGTATTTTTCTAATGTTACTTCTTTAAAAAAAAAAAAAAAAAAAAGTACAAAAAAAACTCAGGACATCTGAAGAGAGATGGACAGAAATTTGTTTTGTTTTTGAAAAGGTCACAATTCCTTTTCTGTGTAGGGGGCTTGTATGTTCGTGGTTTAACAGACACAAAACTCAGGCGTGTTGGTTGACACATGAATAAAACAAAAGCGTAGTTCCTTCGGTGGGTGGAGAATAAAAAATAGATTTTTTTATTATTTTGTTGCAAAACCCTTGTTTTCTTTTCTGTGGTCCTTGTAAACCTGTAACAAATAGAATAACTGAAAGCAGAAAGAACTAACTCAGTCGATGCAAACCTATGTAACTACTGTCTTTTGCTTTCTTTTCCTCTCCCGTAACAGCCATCTGGCACGCCGACGATATCTCTACCACAAACAATGGGGATTCTACAACGCTTTGATATAGAATTTACACATCACTTTAGACATCAGCCTGCCTGTGTCCATTCAAAAACCGTGCTCTCCCCACTCCTGTCTTTCTCCCTCCTTCCTTGACTCTCTCTCAACTTATACCCTGATAATACCGGTGTACGAGATTGGTCAGCCTCTTTTCTACAGAAAATGTGTCGCCCTTCCCACTTTTCCCTTCTCCCCCCCCCATCCCTTTTACTATTTCGCCCCTTACCGCATTTGATTGCCAATATGCCTCTGTTTGACCCCCCCCCCCCCGCCTGCCCTTCTTTGTTCGACCTTGCTTACTTTATTTGCCCTGTTCGACGTCCGATAACTATTCTTTGAGGTTTTAGCTTAGTTGTCGCTTTACCCCTTCTATTTGTTTAATTCCCCGTTTTCTTTCTGTTGATTTTACCCCCCCTGCTGACCACCTGTCTGAACATAACAACAGCCCCACACCCACCATGACCATATCCAAACCTATTTGTGTTTATGTCTGATGTGAGGTGGTTATATTATCACGTAACTTATAAATGTTATTTGCTTAAAGTCGCCCCTAAAAAGCTTTTTTATTCCGTTTTACACTAACCTACCCTTCCCGCCCACGAATGGTTACATTCGGCGCGCCCAAACCGTTGATAGAATATTTTTTGTTCTTTGTTTTATTTTGAATATATGATTTGAACGTGTACTTTTGTTCGATATTTGACATATCACCTGCGATGTTGTTGCGATAGAGATTGCTCTCTATAACAAAAGTTCTGTTGTGAACTGGGTCAGATCGTGTTTGTGTCAGATCTTTAGCATATCTGACATCCTTCAGTACATACTCATAAGGTACGTGTATATGATTATTTTAAATGTTGCGTTTTTTTATTCCGTATTTGTTACGCGTTTTAAAAGAATCACCGCTGGTCCTTTTCTCTACATGCTCTCTCTGTGTTCTCCCTGTAGAATAATTCAAAGGCAACATCAAACCAATTTTTCAATTTTTTTTTTTTAAAGTGTGTGTGGGAGCTATGGCCCGTCTTTTGTCCGTTGTTGTTTGTGATGAATCGTGAAGTTACATAAACTATCAGAATGTGATTTGGTTTTCATAGAGCCGTTAATAATCAGTACATTTCTAAACAACCACCAACATGTATTTTGCTTTGAATTTGTATAACCTATGAGTTTTGTGTACATGTAGTGACCGGAATATTTTGTTTTTGTTGTCTATCATTTTTCTTCGTGGTGTGTGATACTGATCTCTCTTTATTTTACATTTTTGTTTTATAACTTTATTTTTACTCATTCAGCTGATGAACGCTGTGCCTGTTTTTTGCAACTGAAGCTGATGTATGTAAATACCCAAATCTCAACATCATTATATCAATTCAATTGGTTGTTGTGTCTTTTTTGGCCTTCTTTTGTTTTTCTCTTTGGAAACTTGGTAGACAATAGATCTCATGTGTTTTTTTTGTCCTGGTGCAGATCTTAGGGTTTCTGTCTTTATTTTTTGGTAGGGCTTGTGTTATGTTTCAAGTTAGAAAAGGGAGGAGAGAGCAGTGGGGGGGGAGAAAAGTTGAGAATGGGTTTATACTGTGCGGATGACACGGGACTTTTTAACATTTGATTTATTTAATTAACGATTTCCACGTTTTAGCATTTTCATAATGCAATAAATTCCCAAACAACAACAAACATGTAAAACTAATGCCATTAAAAAATACCTAACAAAAGCGATGTAAGAAAAGCACGCAAAGCGACACGTTTTTACCGTTTGACCAAATGGTCATAAAAACCCAGACAGCAACAAACAGACCGAACAAGGCCAAAGAAAAAGATTTGCATTGAGAATGTGCTGGAATAGTTGTATTGTGAAGCTAACATCAACTTGTGAAATTGTGTTCAATCGGGGTTTGTTTTTTATTGTGTAATATTGTAATTTCGTATCTCCTTTTTTTGTCTTTTCTAGTATTTTTGAATATACCTGCAACAAGACTGTTACCGCTACGCAGCGCGGCAGCCGCAGAGTGAGCGCGCCCACACCTGAATCAGAAAAACTCACTTCAGTTTTTTGTTTTGTTACTGTCAGACCCACCAGATCACGGACTGTCTATTGTGGTTGTGTTTCATCTTCAGTCATGTTTTGTGGTGGGTTTCAAAATTGGTGCCGCGTTTCTCAGGATGGATTGTGCCATTGTGTGTGGGTGTGTGTTGCTTGTGTGTGGGTACGTGGCTCGCTGTGTGTTGCGACGCAGAGAGCGAGAGAGAGAGCACGAGAGAGAGAAATACTTTTCTAAAAAAATTGTTTTATGTTTTATGTACCCATGGTTTTTCTATGTAATGTTTTTGTTCTTGTGTTCTCTTGATAATATTTTAAATATGTATACGAGCGCCCTGAGGAGGAACTCTTTATTGTTATCCATGAAGAGCGTATAGAAGCTTTATTTATTATGATTTATTATTATGATTAGGATGTAATGGGGGCACAAAAGAAAAAACGAAAACACAAAGGAAACACATTGAGGAAGAGGGGCAGGGACAAACAAGCACAATCCATGGCCTCTCCGGTGAAGTGCGGTTGAATATGGATAGTCAACACTTTCGTTCAGGTGGGTGTTTATTTGATTTTTCTTAGCTTCTGGAGGAGTTAAAAAGCAAATCAAGATATTTTTTTAACTGAGGAGGCTGACACTGGCACGGCTGTTATTTGTAATTTGTTTGTTAAAATACTAGCCCCAACTCTGACAATGCTAGCACCACAATTCACGATTATGTTCCTCTTATACTTTTTGGGTCGTGTAGTACCTTTACAGGAATATGGTCGAATATAAGCTCGCTTCCTCTCACTCTCATACTTCGCGGTGCTCTTTTCTCGCCTCGAAGGTGTTGGGTTTGTCAACAAACCTAGCTGGTCATCCTTGTTGGTGGCAGAGAGGCAGGAGGAGAGAGAGATATTCAAACTCTTCCCTCCATGCTGTTTGAAAGGAGCCAAGTCCCCCGCCCATTAAACATAACCTGCTTTATACATAAAGTGTCTATAAGCTACTGCAGGTTTTTCAGTAGCGCCGCTTGGTAAACCCACGGTCGGCTCTTTACTTTTTCTCAGTTTTCACAGTTTTTACTTTCTTCCGTCTCGATCGTTCTGTATTCGTTTGCTCTCATTATTGATATATAGCTGTCTTATTTTTGTTCAGGTAGAAGGCACAATCTGTTTAAAATTAATCGTCCCTCTCCCTTTCGTCCTTCTTGAACCACACACTATTATGGGAAAAATTAGGAGATAATAAGTGGATGGTCGGAACGCTCCTGGAAGCTAGTGCAACCATCAAGAAAGCCCAATTTTTTGATAACAATAACGATTTATTGTGACATAAAAACAAGGTTGTTCAGAGTTTGCACGCGTCACTTGAGGGATAAGGATCGTGTCACTTGAGGGATAAGGATCATGTCACTTGAGGGATAAGGATCACGTCACTTGAGGGATAAGGATCACGTCACTTGAGGGATAAGGATCACGTCACTTGAGGGTTAAGGATCACGTCACTTGAGGGATAAGGATCGCGTCACTTGAGGTATAAAGATCGCGTTACTTGAGGGATAAGGGTCATGGCACTGGAGGTATAAGGATCGTGTCACTCGAGGGATCAGGATCACGTCACTTGAGGTATAAGGATCGTGTCACTTGAGGGCTAGGGATCGTGTTAAGGATCATGTCCACTTGAGGGATAAAGGATTGTGTCACTTGAGGGATAAGGATCTTGCTGCACTTGAGCCATTAAGGATCCGTGTTCCAGGAACTCACGTCACTTGATGGATAAGGATCACGGCGCTTGAGGCATAAGGATACGACGTCCCCCCACTTGAGGGATAGGACGTGTTCGCCTAATGCACATGCAACCACTTCCACTCGAGGCCGCTCCCAGGGATCAATTTCACCCTTAGGGATAGAGGATCCGGCGGCGCTATATGGATCAAGCGATCGCGTCGCTTGATGGATAAGGCTCGCGTCACTTGAGGGTAAGGGTCGCGTCCACTTTAGGCTATACAGGTCCGCGTTACTTGAGCGGATAAGGATCCGCGGCGCTTGAAGGGATAAGGACTCGAGATTCTTTCCTTTTGAGCATAATGGATCGCGCCCTCAACACCCTTGATGGACTGAGGATGACCACATCACTCATTAAGGGATAAAGGATCGTGTTTAAGGACCATGTCACTTGAGGTATAAGGATCACACTATACACTTGAGGGATAAGGATCACGTCACTTGAGGGATAAGGATCGTGTCACTTGAGGGATAAGGATCGTGTCACTTGAGGGATAAGGATCGTGTCACTTGAGGGATAAGGATCATGTCACTTGAGGTATAAGGATCGTGTCACTTGAGGGATAAGGATCATGTCACTTGAGGTATAAGGATCGTGTCACTTGAGGGATAAGGATCATGTCACTTGAGGTATAAGGATCGTGTCACTTGAGGGATAAGGATCATGTCACTTGAGGTATAAGGATCACGTCACTTGAGGGATAAGGATCACGTCACTTGAGGGATAAGGATCGTGTTAAGGATCACGTCACTTGAGGGATAAGGATCGCGTCGCTTGAGGGATAAGGATCGCGTCGCTTGAGGGATAAGGATCGCGTCGCTTGAGGGATAAGGATCGCGTCGCTTGAGGGATAAGGGATCACTCAAGGACGCGATACCCCACCATCCCCATATCCCCAAGCGACGCAACCCTTATCCCTCAAGCGACGCGATCCTTATCCCTCAAGCGACGCGATCCTTATCCCTCAAGTGACGCGATCCTTATCCCTCAAGTGACGTGATCCTTATCCCTCAAGTGACGTGATCCTTATTCCTCAAGTGACGCGACCCTTACCCTCAAGTGACGCGATCCTTATCCCTCAAGCGCCGCGATCCTTATCCCTCAAGTCACGCGATCCTTATCCCTCAAGTGACGCGATCCTTATCCCTCAAGTGACGCGATCCTTATCCCTCAAGCGACGCGATCCTTATCCCTCAAGTGACGCGATCCTTATCCCCCAACGTGACGTGATCCTTATCGCTCAAGCGACGCCGCGTCGCTTGAGGAATAAGGATCACGTCACTTGAGGTATAAGGATCGCATCGCTTGAGGTATCTCGATCGCGTCGCTTGAGGGATAATGATCCGCCGTCGCTTGAGTGATAAGGATCGCGTCACTTGAGGGTACAGGGTCCGCGTCACTTGAGGAATAAGGATCACGTCACTTGAGGGATAAGGATCACGTCACTTGAGGGATAAGGATCGCGTCGCTACTCTGGGATAAGATTCCGAGTCACTTTGAGGGATAAGGATCGCGTCACTTGAGGGTAAGGGTCGCGTCACCTTGAGGGATAAGGATCCGCTGCACGTCGCTTGAGGGATAAGGATCGCGTCACTATGAGGGTAGGGGTCGCGTCACTTGAGGGATAAGGGTCGCGTCAACTTGAGGGATAAGGATACGCAGCATCTGAAGGTGATAAGGGTCGCAGCACTTGAGGGATAAGGGTTGCATGACCTGAGACTAGGAGGGATAAGGATCCAGCATTACGTGAGGGATAAGGATATGCCTTACTTGAGGTGGATAAGGATCACATTGTGCCTTGAGGGATCAAGGAGCGCGTTGCCTTGACGGATAAGCTGATCGAAGCACTTGAGGGATAAGGTTCGCCGCACTTGAGGGACTAATAGTTGCATGATCTGAGACTAGAGGACTAAGGATCGTGCATTACCTTGAGGGACCAGGATCGCTTTACTTGAGGGACAAGGATCGCTGTACTTTGAGGGACAATGATTACATTTACTTGAGGGATACGGTGATCGCATTGCTTGAAGTGACATAAGGATCGCATTACTTGAGGGATAAGGATCACATTACTTGAGGGATAAGGATCACATTGCTTGAGGGATAAGGATCACATTGCTTGAGGGATAAGGGTCGCGTTGCTTGAGGGATAAGGATCGCGTGACTTGAGGGATAAGGATCGCGGCGCTTGATGGATAAGGATCGCGTCACTTGAGGGATAAGGATCGCATCACTTGATGGATAAGGATCGCATCACTTGAGGGATAAGGATCGCGTCGCTTGAGGGATAAGGATCGCGTCACTTGAGGAATAAAGATCGCGTTACTTGAGGTATAAGGGTCGTGGCACTGGAGGGATAAGGATCGCGTCACTTGAGGAATAAAGATCGCGTTACTTGAGGTATAAGGGTCGCAGCACTTGAGGAGCATAAGGGTCGCAGCACTTGAGGCATAAGGGTTGCATGACACTGAGACTAGAGGGACAAGGATCGCATTACTTGAGGAATAAGGATCACATTACTGTTTTTCGAGGGATAAGGATCACATTGCTCGGACGGCACTAAGGATCGCGTTGCGTGAGGGATACAGGATCGCGTCCACCTTGAGGACTAAGCATTCGCAGCACTTGAGGGAAAAGGGTTGCATGACCTGAGACTAGAGGGATAAGGATGTACATTACTTGACGGATAAGGATCACATTGCTTGAGGGATAACGATCGCGTTGCACTTGAGGGATCACGGATCGACGTCACTTGAGGAATAAAGAATCGCGTTAGACTTGAATGGGTTTTTTTATAAGGGTCGCTGGCACTGGAGGGATAAGGACCCGATCGTTACTCGAGTAGAATAAGGCATCGCGTTACTCGAGGCGATAAGGCACACCAAACCCAAAAACAAACACAGAGAGCAAAACGAAGAATGCTTGTTGAAGTGGGTTTAAAAGTAACTATACGAAGTAGATGTTCAAACTTGTGTCCACAAGATACATTACATTCGTCTATGTATGCACCTTGTTCTTTAAGTGTCCGTATGTACATCTGTGGTTAGTTTATTCTCAGTGTATGATTATCTCGTCATTGTTTCTGATAGTGCGACTATGGGTATATCTGTTTGTTACATCTTGCGTATGGATATATGTTTGTTCTATTATTGTGGTATGCGACATATCACTGTTTTAATTATCTTGTATGGAATGTAACCTGTTTCATCTTTTGCACTATGGATATCTCGGTTTAATTAATCTGCTGCGGTACACTGGATTTATGTTTGTTTATCTTGTGTATGGATATCTGTTTATGTTTGTTTATCTTGCGTATGCCTATGGATATCTGTTTGTTTATCTTGTGTATGGATATCTCATTATCTGTTTGTTTGTTTATCTTGTGTATGGATATCTGTTTGTTTATCGTTGCGTATGGATATCTGTTTATGTTCATTCTGTATGCGTATCTGTTTATTTATCTGTTTGTTTATCTTTTGTATGGATATGTTTATCTTATTGTTTGTTTATTTGTGTGTGGATATCTGTTTATGTACGTGTTTGTTTCTGTCGTATCTTGGCTTGTAGTTATTTTTATATTGTAGAAGCGTACCTGCCTGGTAATTACGGGAAGATGGGATTTTTTTTAAGCTTTCCGTAGTAAAGGTGAAATTTTGACACATGGCTGTGAATAATCGTCTCTCTGCTTGTGCATTTATATATAGACCTTACGGCTCATCACTAGGGACAAAATATTCTGTGCAGTGGAAAAGAAATGTCACTAGTGACAAAATATTCTGTCCACTCTTGTGCAGTGGAAAAGAATTGTCACTAGTGACAAAATATTATGCCCACGATTTTTTGGTAAAAATTTGTGTCACCCAGTGATGCTATAGTATTTCGTCCACTTTCTGTGTAGTAGTGAAAGATTTTGTCACCAGTGACAAAATATTCTGTCCACATTTTTTGTGTAGTGAAAAGTTGTGTCACCAGTGACTTTGTCATTTGCTTCATGTTTTGTTCACTTTTCGTGTGTAGTAGCGAAGGATTTTGTCTCGCGTCAAAATCTGGATTCAATTTTCAAGCAAAAGCTCGCTTTTTATGTGAAACAAACAAAAACAATGTGTGTGCAAAGATTGTCAATAAATATTTTCTGGAAAATGTACCATGAACGTTTCAAGGGTTGTTTATGTACACGTGTGTGTGAGCGAGTGAAATGTGTGTGTGTACATGTGTGTGAGAGGGAGAGAGAGAGAGAGAGAGAGAGAGAGAGAGAGATGAGAGAGAGAGAGAGAGAGAGATATTACTGTACTTCAAAGGCAATTACATAAATTTATTTTATCATTCGACATTGACATTGACATTGACTCCAGTTTGGGCCAATCATAGGAAACTGGAACATGAAACTAGTGAGAGCTTATTGTAAGTGATTTCTTACAATAGCGGGAAATTAGTGCACAACTTATACATTTACGTAAGTCTTTAGTGAATGACTGACTGAGCATGAGTTTAACTGGTGGTTAGAGCTGAAGCCATGGGCCAGTTGGGTTTTTTGCCATTGGACCCGTCTCCAACTACAGGAAAGAAGGTGGCACAGTGGTTAACTGGTTGACATTTGCCTGCTAATTTCAGTGCGCGAATGACCCGGGTTCAAATCCCGGCCTATCCCTTTCTTTCTAGTTCAACAGGAAAATCGAACTGAACGTCCGGGTCCTTGGGATGGGGACTTAAAGCTAGTTCTGACCCATTGCGCTTTGTGACGTAAAAATCTTCACGGCAGTTTAAAAAGTCAGTACAGAGCAGGGAGAAATCCTGCTACCTGGTATTGACTAAATTGATAGCTACATTTCTAATTTTGCCCCTCCCCCCAAATGAGAAGAAAAAAAAGTGGTGCTTGCACTGGCAGTGACATTCTCCACAAAGTGGGAGCAGCCCAAACTTCACAGAGATAAGCCTGTGACTATGACTAAATACGATGGCTGGAGTCAAAACGGGACTATCTCTTTAGATAGTCCATTGAACTATTATTGAAACAAAATCAGTGTTATTCAGGCATTCAGAATTGTCAGAGGATCAGAGGATTTAAGAATTTCTGACAGAGGATTGACTTCTCTTGTCACCACGGCTTTGCCTTTTCATTGAGTGTTATCCGTTGTGTTAAATAGTAATTTAAAAGTGAATTTTTCACTATATGAAGCCTTTTTGTCACGTTGGAGACTGATCGTCAGTGTTACCTCACCCCACCCCCCCCCCCCCCCCCAGTCTAGAGCCTTGGTGGCCCTTTTACTGCAGTTTTTTTCAGAGGATTGGACTTCAGACTATTCTGATGCCTGGTTATTCACAGGGTTCCCACAGATTTCTCAAAGAAAAATGCAAGGACATTTCCAGGATCATGCTGGTAAATTTCAAGGACTGAAAATACTGCTTGCAATCTGGATAATAAGCATTACAGTAAGAGGTGTGCAAAATATCGAACTATTCAAATTACTTGAAACTACAAAACCTGCACACACCAAAAGTCCACATGTCAGTCAAGCATGGTCGTCTGCTGTCACAATATCAGGCGGTCAAAAATTCTGACTAAATAACAAACAAAAACAAGCGCGGATGTCGCAATAGTTTTGTGCGTGCCGCAAAACAATTTTGGACAGATTCAGACAGACTGACAGACCGACAATTTGGACAGACCGTTTGTGGCGAGTGCCGACCGACAAAGGGAAGTATAGGTTTGTGGCTGGGGGCACAAACAAAAAGTACTAACTTTCAGTTTTATCTATTTTATATATATTTTCATAAGAGTTCGAGTGTTGGTTTTGCTTGCTTGAAACTTGATAATACTGGTTAAGCCAAATTAAGAAAATTCCAGGACTTTTCCATGAACTTTAGGGCCTGTGCTGTTTTTTCCAGCACTTTTCAAGCCCTGGAAAAGGCCTTGCTAGTTTTCCAGGACTTTTCAAGTTTTCAAGGACATGTGGGAACCCTGTATTCACTGCTGAAGCTGGGAAAGGGAGAAGTTCCAAGAGGAAGTGCTCTTCACTCTTGGCTGTGTGGGAAAACCACTGTGCAGACTTTTAATGTTTATAATAAAGAAACCTCAGGCCAGCCCTTCAGAATAGCAGTCTCCTCTGCTATGTGGAAACCAATGCAGGAAGTTATGGACTGGGGCACACTACAGTGGCACAGAGGTAACGCGTTCTCTTCGTGCACAATAAACTCGTAGGTTCGAACCAGGGCACAGGGGATTTTCGCTCTCACGAAAAGGAGGTGCCACTATGGCCTTACGGTATGAACATGGACTCTTTCGGATGAGACAATAAACTGAGGTCCCATGTGCCCATGCACTTTGTAGCACACGTTAAACCCAGTGGCAACGAAAAATTTGTCATTTGGTCAAAATTTAACACAAATTTATAACATTTGAAGCCTCTTAACCCATATATGTAACACTTTTATAAGTTCTGTTTTAGGTTGGTGATGGTTGTGACGTGGAACCTAAAGGGACATCAGAAATATGCAAAACAAAATCAGTAAAAAACACTGTTTTACATTAATTTAAACATCACTTTTGAAGTAAAATTAATTTTAAACACAATGTGTGCAATCAAACAACAAAATAATAAATAAAAGGTCTCATCCACCTTGAGTCATGCAGCCATCAGCAACTGTGACGGTTGTGACATCAAGGAAAAAGGTGGAAGCCAAAGTATGCCAGTCTGGAATTTCATCGCTGTGTGCTTCTAGCGGGAAAAGCTGCATGCCAGAGATGTTTTAGGTCAAGGCCAAGTGCCCTGCATCCAAATCTTGGTGAGTAAGAGGTAGGTCTCAGAATTATTAAAAGTTTCTGTCGTTCGGTTGTGACAGTGTAAAGTGGAAACCATGAGTCTTCTGGCGTAAATAATTATAAAGAAGATAGGAACAGCAGCACTTCTAAATTAACGTGTCCGAGAGATAAATTAGAGATTTTACGCCTTCTGGACCAAAGGGCCATTTAAAATTGTAAAGATGCTAATAATTAGCATGTCCAAATGTTGCAGTTTGTTTTCTTTCATCAGTGTATGTTTAAAAGCATTTCAAGGAATGTAAAATAGTTTATGCATGGGCCATTAAACATCAGAGCTATAAGTGGAAACCAAGCGTCACAACCGTCACAGATATTTTTAAATACCATCTATTTCATCAAGTATTAAGTAAAATGTTTTTCAGTTGAAATGTAGCAAGGAAATCATACATGAGTTTGCAGTTGTTTTTATTTTAATAAAACAATCTTAATAGTCACCAGAACAATTAGTTTACAATGTGCAGCTTCATGTCACAAATCCGCCATCTTGTTTTGTGTTCATTTTGTTACTAAAAGCTTATTTTTTAACAACAAAAAAGCAGAAACCACTTGAATGTTATACATTTTATTTATTTAACACAAACAACACCAATAAACAGCATGCATCATAATTTTCAACAAACTGCAACAAAATAATAAGGCTGCAAAGTAGGTCACCCCCATGCATACCTCACGTTTCTGAGAACAACCCATATACATAAATGCATGCACACAAAGTCACACATTGTCACTCACATACACACATTGTCACTCACATACACACAGTCACACACACACTGCACAGTCACACACACTTTCCTTCCTAAGAGTAAAACAGTACTCCCAGTCACACTCACACATTTCCAAAACTTGTGATAAAGAAAATAAATCCTATTAACAGTAAAACACCTTGCGAAATGACAATGTAACAAATTCCAACTCAACATATGATAAGGGCAGGGGCGGGGGGGGAGAAAGGCTCACTTCAGGGGGGGGTACGGGGGGGGCGGGGCGGCCAGCGAAAGGGGGTCCTGGCGCCGTGTGCGGGGGGGGGGCCCTGGGGGCGGAAGGGGGAAAGGGGCGGGGCATGGGGGGGCGGGGGGGGGTGGCCTACAAGCGGAGGGCGGCCCTAAGGCCGGCATAAAGGGAGGGCTGAAAGGGGGGCCCCCCTAACAACGCCAGGGGCGTGGGCTAGGTGGTGCGTGGCTTCCCCCGCGCTTATCATATGTTGAGTTGGAATTTGTTACATTGTCATTTCGCAAGGTGTTTTACTGTTAATAGGATTTATTTTCTTTATCACAAGTTTTGGAAATGTGTGAGTGTGACTGGGAGTACTGTTTTACTCTTAGGAAGGAAAGTGTGTGTGACTGTGCAGTGTGTGTGTGACTGTGTGTATGTGAGTGACAATGTGTGTATGTGAGTGACAATGTGTGACTTTGTGTGCATGCATTTATGTATATGGGTTGTTCTCAGAAACGTGAGGTATGCATGGGGGTGACCTACTTTGCAGCCTTATTATTTTGTTGCAGTTTGTTGAAAATTATGATGCATGCTGTTTATTTGTGGTGTTTGTGTTAAAGAAATAAAATTTATAACATTCTAGTGGTTTCTGCTTTTTTTTGTGTTAAAAAAATAAGCTTTTAGTAACAAAATGAACACAAAACAAGATGGCGGATTTGTGACATGAAGCTGCACATTGTAAACTAATTGTTCTGGTGACTATTAAGATTGTTTTATTAAAATAAAAACAACTGCAAACTCATGTATGATTACCTTGCTACATTTCAACTGAAAAACATTTTACTTGATACTTGATTAAATAGATGGTATTTAAAAATATCTGTGACGGTTGTGACGCTTGGTTTCCACTTATAGCTCTGATGTTTAATGGCCCATGCATAAACTATTTTACATTCCTTGAAATGCTTTTAAACATACACCGATGAAAGAAAACAAACTGCAACATTTGGACATGCTAATTATTAGCATCTTTACAATTTTAAATGGCCCTTTGGTCCAGAAGGCGTAAAATCTCTAAATTTATCTCTCGGACACGTTAATTTAGAAGTGCTGCTGTTCCTATCTTCTTTATAATTATTTATGCCAGAAGACTCATCATGGTTTCCACTTTACACTGTCACAACCGAACGACAGAAACTTCTAATAATTCTGAGACCTACCTCTTACTCACCAAGATTTGGATGCAGGGCACTTGGCCTTGACCTAAAACATCTCTGGCATGCAGCTTTTCCCGCTAGAAGCACACAGCGATGAAATTCCAGACTGGCATACTTTGGCTTCCACCTTTTTCCTTGATGTCACAACCGTCACAGTTGCTGATGGCTGCATGACTCAAGGTGGATGAGACCTTTTATTTATTATTTTGTTGTTTGATTGCACACATTGTGTTTAAAATTAATTTTACTTCAAAAGTGATGTTTAAATTAATGTAAAACAGTGTTTTTTACTGATTTGTTTTGCATATTTCTGATGGCCCTTTAGGTTCCACGTCACAACCATCACCAACCTAAAACAGAACTTATAAAAGTGTTACATATATGGGTTAAGAGGCTTCAAATGTTATAAATTTGTGTTTAATTTTTGACCAAATGACAACTTTTTCGTTGCTACTGGGTTTAACGTGTGCTAAGTGCATGGGCACATGGGACCTCAGTTTATCGTCTCATCCGAAAGACTCCATGTTCAGACCGTAAGGCCTAGTGCAGAGTGAGAGGAAAAATCCCCTGTACCCAGGTTCGAACTTGGGCTTACTTGTGCACGATGGAGAACGCGTTACCTCTGTGCCACTGTAGTGTGCCCCAGTCCATAACTTCCTGCATTGGTTTCCACATAGCAGAGGAGACTGCTATTCTGAAGGGCTGGCCTGAGGTTTCTTTATTATAAACATTAAAAGTCTGCACAGTGGTTTTCCCACACAGCCAAGAGTGAAGAGCACTTCCTCTTGGAACTTCTCCCTTTCCCAGCTTCAGCAGTGAATACAGGGTTCCCACATGTCCTTGAAAACTTGAAAAGTCCTGGAAAACTAGCAAGGCCTTTTCCAGGGCTTGAAAAGTGCTGGAAAAACAGCACAGGCCCTAAAGTTCCTGGAAAAGTGCTGGAATTTTCTTAATTTGCTTACCAGATTATCAAGTTTCAAGGAAGCAAAACCAACACTGAAACTCTTTGAAAATATATATAAATATAGTAAAACTGAAAGTTAGTACTTTTTGTTTGTGCCACAAGCCACAAACCTATAATTCACTTTGTCGGTCGGTCGGTCTGTCTGTCTGTCCAAAATTGTCGCACGCCACAAACGATTGCGAATCCGCGCTTGTTTTTTTTAATTCAGATTTTTGACCGCCTGATATTGTGACAGCAGATGACCATGCTACTGCATGTGGACTTTTGGTGTGTGCAGGTTTTGTAGTTTCAAGTAATTAGAATAGTTCGATATTTGCACACCTCTTACTGTAATGCTTATTATCCAGATTACAAGCAGTATTTTCAGTCCTTGAAATTTACCAGCATGGTCCTGGAAAAGTCCTTGAATTTTTCTTTGAGAAATCTGTGGGAACCCTGTGAATAACCAGGCATCAGAATAGTCTGAAAGTCCAATCCTCTGAAAAGCTGAAAACTGCCAGTAAAAGGGGCAAGGACAAGGCTCTATAAGACTGGGGGGGGGGGGGGGGGGGGTAACACCTGACATCAGTTCCCAACGTGACCAAAAAGGCTTCATATAGTGAAAAATCACTTTTAAATTATATTTAACACAACGGATAACACTCAATGAAAAGCAAAGCCTGTGACAAGAGAAGCCAATCCTCTGTCAGAAATTCTTAATCCTCTGAAATCCTCTGACAATTCTGAATGCCTGAATAACTCACTGATTTTGGTTCAATAATATGTTAATGGACTATCTAAAGATAGTCCGTTTTGACTCCAAGCCATCGAATTCTAGTCACAGGCTTATCTCTGTGAAGTTCGGGCTGCTCCCACTTGGGGAGAATGTCACTGCCAGTGCAGCACCACTTTTTTTCTTCTCATTTTGGGGGGAGGGGCAAAATTAGAAATGTAGCTATCAATTTGGTCATACCAGGCAGCAGGATTTCTCCCTGCTCTTACTGACTTTTAACTGCCGTGAGAGTTTTTACGTCAAGCGCAAGGGTCAGACTAGCTTTAAGTCCCCATCCGAAGGACTCAACGTTCAGTTCAATTTTCCTGTTGAACTAGAAAGAAAGGGATAGGCCGGGATTTGAACCCGGGTCATTCGCGCACTGAAATTAGCAGGCAAATGTCAACCAGTTAACCACTGTGCCACCTTCTTTCCTGTAGTTGGAGACGGGTCCAATGGCAAAAAAACCAACTGGCCCATGGCTTCAGCTCTAACCACCAGTTAAACTCATGCTCAGTCAGTCATTCACTAAAGACTTACGTAAATGTATAAGTTGTGCACTAATTTCCCGCTATTGTAAGAAATCACTTACAATAAGCTCTCACTAGTTTCATGTTCCAGTTTCCTATGATTGGCCCAAACTGGAGTCAATGTCAATGTCAATGTCGAATGATAAAATAAATGTATGTAATTGCCTTTGAAGTACAGTAATATCTTCTCTCTCTCTCTCTCTCTCCTCTCTCTCTCTCTCTCTCTCTCTCTCTCTCTCTCGCCTCTCACACACATGTACACACACACATTTCACTCGCGAACCACACACACACGTGTACATAAACAACCCTTGAAACGTTCATGGTACATTTTCCAGAAAATATTTATTGACAATCTTTGCACACACATTGTTTTTGTTTGTTTCACATAAAAAGCGAGCTTTTGCTTGAAAATTGAATCCAGATTTTGACGCGAGACAAAATCCTTCGCTACTACACACGAAAAGTGAACAAAACATGAAGCAAATGACAAAGTCACTGGTGACACAACTTTTCACTACACAAAAAATGTGGACAGAATATTTTGTCACTGGTGACAAAATCTTTCACTACTACACAGAAAGTGGACGAAATACTATAGCATCACTGGGTGACACAAATTTTTACCAAAAAATCGTGGGCATAATATTTTGTCACTAGTGACAATTCTTTTCCACTGCACAAGAGTGGACAGAATATTTTGTCACTAGTGACATTTCTTTTCCACTGCACAGAATATTTTGTCCCTAGTGATGAGCCGTAAGGTCTATATATAAATGCACAAGCAGAGAGACGATTATTCACAGCCATGTGTCAAAATTTCACCTTTACTACGGAAAGCTTAAAAAAAATCCCATCTTCCCGTAATTACCAGGCAGGTACGCTTCTACAATATAAAAATAACTACAAGCCAAGATACGACAGAAACAAACACGTACATAAACAGATATCCACACACAAATAAACAAACAATAAGATAAACATATCCATACAAAAGATAAACAAACAGATATCCATACGCAAGATAAACATAAACAGATATCCATACGCAAGATAAACAAACAGATATCCATACACAAGATAAACAAACAAACAGATAATGAGATATCCATACACAAGATAAACAAACAGATATCCATAGGCATACACAAGATAAACAAACAAACAGATAATGAGATATCCATACACAAGATAAACAAACATATCCATACACAAGATAATTAAACAGATATCCATACAAAAGATAAACAAACATCCATACAAGATAATTAAACAGATATCCATACAAAAGATAAACAAACAGATATCCATACGCAAGATAAACAAACAGATATCCATACGCAATATAAACAAACAGATATCCATACACAAAATAAACAAACCACAATGTACATAAGAACTTAAAGAACAAGTGCATACATAAACAATGAATGTATCTTTGGACAAAGTTGAACATCTACTCGTTAGTTCTTTACCCACTTCACAGCATTTTCTTTTCTCTCTTTTTGTTTTTGGTTTGTGCCTTATCCCTCGAGTAACGCGATCCTTATCATCGAGTAACGCGATCCTTATCCCTCCAGTGCCACGACCCTTATACCTCAAGTAACGCGATCTTTATTCCTCAAGTGACGCGATCCTTATCCCTCCAGTGCCACGACCCTTATACCTCAAGTAACGCGATCTTTATTCCTCAAGTGACGCGATCCTTATCCCTCCAGTGCCACGACCCTTATACCTCAAGTAACGCGATCTTTATTCCTCAAGTGACGCGATCCTTATCCCTCAAGCAACGCGATCCTTATCCCTCAAGCAATGTGATCCTTATCCCTCAAGTAATGCGATCCTTATCCCTCTAGTAATCAGATCCATGCAACTCTTATCCCTCAAGTGCTGCGACCCTTATCCCTCAAGTGCTGCGACCCTTATCCCTCAAGTGCTGCGACCCTTATCCCTCAAGTGCTGCGACCCTTATCCCTCAAGTGCTGCGATCCTTATCCCTCAAGTGACGCGACCCTTATCCCTCAAGTGACGCGACCCTTACCCTCAAGTGACGCGATCCTTATCCCTCAAGCGACGCGATCCTTATCCCTCAAGTGATGCGATCCTTATCCATCAAGTGATGCGATCCTTATCCCTCAAGTGACGCGATCCTTATCCATCAAGTGATGCGATCCTTATCCCTCAAGTGATGCGATCCTTATCCATCAAGTGATGCGATCCTTATCCCTCAAGTGACGCGATCCTTATCCCTCAAGTGACGCGATCCTTATCCCTCAAGTGACGCGATCCTTATCCCTCAAGCAATGTGATCCTTATCCCTCAAGTAATGTGATCCTTATCCCTCAAGTAATGTGATCCTTGTCCCTCAAGTAATGCGATCCTTGTCCCTCAAGTAAAGCGATCCTTGTCCCTCAAGTAATGCGATCCTTATCCCTCTAGTCTCAGATCATGCAACTCTTATCCCTCAAGTGCTGCGACCCTTATCCCTCAAGTGCTGCGATCCTTATCCCTCAAGCAACGCGATCCTTATCCCTCAAGCAATGTGATCCTTGTCCCTCAAGTAATGCGATCCTTATCCCTCAAGTAATGCGATCCTTATCTCCTCTAGTCTCAGGTCATGCAACCCTTATCCCTCAAGTGCTGCGACCCTTATCCCTCAAGTGCTGCGATCCTTATCCCTCAAGTGACGCGACCCTTATCCCTCAAGTGACGCGACCCTTACCCTCAAGTGACGCGATCCTTATCCCTCAAGCGACGCGATCCTTATCCCTCAAGTGACGCGACCCTTACCCTCAAGTGACGCGATCCTTATCCCTCAAGCGACGCGATCCTTATCCCTCAAGCGACGCGATCCTTTATCCCTCAAGTGACGCGATCCTTATCCCTCAAGTGACGCGATCCTTATCCCTCAAGTGACGCGACCCTTACCCTCAAGTGACGCGATCCTTATCCCTCAAGCGACGCGATCCTTATCCCTCAAGCGACGCGATCCTTATCCCTCAAGCGACGCGATCCTTATCCCTCAAGTGACGTGATCCTTATTCCTCAAGCGACCTCCGGCGTCGCAGCTTGAGCGATAAGGATCACGTCACTTGTAGGATAAAGGATCTGCGTCACTTCGAGGGATAAGGATCGCGTCGCGCTTGAGGGATAAGGATCACCGTCACTTGAGGAATAAGGGAGTCGCGGTCGCTTGAGGTATAATCTGGAGTTCGCGTCGCTTGAGGGATAAGGATCGCGTCGCTTGAGGGATAGGATCGCCGTCACTTGAGGGGTAAGGGGTCGCGTCACTTGAGGAATAAGGATCACGTCACTTGAGGGATGAAGGATCACGTCACTTGAGGGATAAGGATCGCGTCACTTGAGGGATAAGGATCGCGTCGCTTGAGGGATAAGGGTTGCGTCGCTTGAGGGATAAGGGTTGCGTCGCTTGAGGGATAAGGATCGCGTCGCTTGAGTGATCCTTATCGCTCAAGCGACGCAACCCTTATCCCTCAAGCGACGCGATCCTTATCCCTCAAGCGACGCGATCCTTATCCCTCAATTGACGCGATCCTTATCCCTCAAGTGACGTGATCCTTAACACGATCCTTATCCCTCAAGTGACATGATCCTTATCCCTCAAGTGACACGATCCTTATCCCTCAAGTGACGTGATCCTTATCCCTCAAGTGACGTGATCCTTATTCCTCAAGTGACGCGACCCTTACCCTCAAGTGACGCGATCCTTATCCCTCAAGCGACGCGATCCTTATCCCTCAAGCGACGCGATCCTTATCCCTCAAGCGACGCGATCCTTATTCCCTCAAGTGACGTGTGATCCTTATCCCTCAAGCCGACGCGATCCATCTATCCCTTCAAGTGACGCGATCCTTATCCCTCAAGTGACGTGATCTCCTTATCCCTCAAGTGACGTGATCCTTATGTACCTCAAGTGACCATGATCCTTAACACGATCCCTTATCCCTAAAGTGATGTGATTCCTCATCCCTCAAGTGACGCGATCTTATGCCATCAAGTGACGCGAGTCCCTTATCCATCAAGCGCCGCGATCCTCCTTATCCCTCAAGTCACGGCGATCCCTTATCCCTCAAGTGACGTGATCCTTAACACGATCCTTATCCATCAAGTGACGTGATCCTTATCCATTAAGCGCCGCCATCCTTATCCCTCAAGTGACATGATCCTTATCCCTCCAAGTGACGTGATCCTTAACACGATCCTTATCCCTCAAGTGACGCGATCCTTATCCCTCAAGCGCCGCGATCCTTATCCCTCAAGTGACGTGATCCTTAACACGATCCTTATCCCTCAAGTGACACGATCCTTATCCCTCAAGTGACGCGATCCTTATCCCTCAAGTGACGTGATCCTTAACACGATCCTTATCCCTCAAGTGACACGATCCTTATCCCTCAAGTGACGTGATCCTTAACACGATCCTTATCCCTCAAGTGACACGATCCTTATACCTCAAGTGACATGATCCTTATCCCTCAAGTGACACGATCCTTATACCTCAAGTGACATGATCCTTATCCCTCAAGTGACACGATCCTTATCCCTCAAGTGACATGATCCTTAACACGATCCTTATCCCTCAAGTGACGTGATCCTTATCCCTGAAGTGACACGATCCTTAACCCTCAAGTGACGCGTGCAAACTCTGAACAAACTGTTTTATGTCACAATAATATCTGTATTGTTTAAAATTGGGACTTTATTGGTGTTGCACTGCCTCCAGGATCGTTTCCACCATCTTTAT
>JAGGCT020001539.1:0-17500 GCA_017654935.2 Phymorhynchus buccinoides
GACAGTGGTGTGTTAGCTTGTATTGACCCACGTGACATTCTGTGGTATCCCACCCCACCCCACCCACCTCTTCTTCCCAGTAATGTGATAGTAGTGATAGTAGTTTTCTCTTTTCTTCTTCCCAGTAATGTGATAGTAGTGATAGTAGTTTTCTCTTTTCTTCTTCCCAGTAATGATAGTAGTGATAGTAGTTTTCTCTTTTCTTCTTCCAAGGATTTCTGTGTTTTTCTCCTTTCTCCATTTTTGTCCTCTGGTCTGGACTTGTGTTTCCCACGTCATCTTTTTGTTTCCCCTTTTCCCATCGTGGGGATACCGGGGGATCTTTCAGTACACATAGTTCCCCCACCTTCTGGAAGTTCTATCAATCTCCTTGACTCTTTTCCTTTGCTTACTATCATCCACTAATTTTCTGACTTATTGGCCCATTCTCCTGCCTTTCTTTTTCTTTCAAAAATACCTTCAAAATAATGTTCTTCTTTGACAGGGCTGCCAACCCTAAATTTGTGAATCAGGGACAAATGACTCTCAAATCAGGGACACAGCTTGATTTTCAGGGACATTTTAATAATGATCAGAAATTAATTACAGTACCCACCACAACTTGACATAACAACGGCGCACATCATCCCTACCACCAGACTTTATCGAAAAATCACACGCTCAAATTTCACAAAAAGCGTAAGTTTCGCCTTTTCTTTCTGACACAATGAAAGGCCATTTTATCCGTGTATGTCGTGTATGTCTCTTGAAATGAACAGGAACGCTTTGAAACTTTTTCTTTCTTAGAAGAAGAATCATCTTAACACGATCGTTTAGACACCATTTTTTCAACCTTGACTTAACTGGCTACAGCAGCCAATGAAAATTTTGCTTCAACAGCCAATGAAAATTTGGCTACAACAGCCAATGAGAATTGATTTCACTGAAGATTTAACTAATCAGAATAACTCTCTGTAAAGAAGTTGATAGCGTACGATAAAAATAGGCGCAAACCATGATCCGTGGCGTGAACCGAAACCTAGCGCTACGCAAGCGGTAGACAGGCGGAAAAAATGCACGCATCCACAATTTTATTGATTTTCCGGGACGGTCATTCAAAAATCGGGACAAACGGGACGGGTCATGCTTTTCGCAAAAATCCGGGACAAATACGGCTACGGAGGGACGGTTGGCAGCCCTGCTTTGAGCTCCTCTGTAAACGGAATGTGCCGGCTGAATGCAGCAGGGAGACCGGTAAAAATTAAAAAACGGATACATACGTACCTTACTTATGGCCATGTGGCCTGGGAACGCAGAAGTTTCCCTTTTTCCTCCTTCTACCAGCACATTCTGTGATGCTTCTTATACACACACGCACATGTGTGTGTGTGTGCTTGTGTTTAACATACTTTTGAACTTCATTCATTTCTATTGATGGTTTATTAATTTATTAGTAACTTATTTATTATTGTAAGAGCTTAGGGCTTATTTAAGATTAAACGCTAGAAATGCCCATTATTATTATCAAATGGCTTGTTTGCTAGAATTGGTTGTGTAGTTATCATTAGCTATAAAGTGAATGTGTTTGCCCTGGTTCAGTTTCATTGGTAACACATGATATTGACAGACTAGGTGAGTGGGTTAATGCATTCCACACTAACCTCCAGCAATAATGTCATCTTTATACAAAGTGCTAGATGATTTTAGGCTTTCATGTTGATGCATGATATTAGAAATTAGGGGTGGTGTTTAAAAAAAAAAGGAATTGTAGTGTGTGTGTGTGAAAGGAATCATGAAGCATGACCCTGGTGTTTCAAACTAACTTTCTAATTGTTATGTCTTAGAGTTGACAATCTTTGGTATGTGTGTGTGTGTGTGTGTGTGTGTGTGTGTGTGTGTGTGTGTGCAAGCATGCATGTTTGTGTGTGTGTGTGCATGCTTGTCACTGTGTGTGTGTGCAAGCATGTGTGTGTGTGTGTGTGTGTGTGTGCATGCTTGTCACTGTGTGTGTGTGCAAGCATGCATGTGTGTGTGTGTGTGTGTGTGTGTGTGTGTGTGTGTGTGTGTGTGTGTGTGCATGCATGCATGTGTGTGTGTGTGTGTGTGTGTGTGTGCAAGCATGCATGTGTGTGTGTGTGTGTGTGTGTGCATGCTTGTCACTGTGTGTGTGTGTGTGTGTGTGTGTGTGTGTGCATGCATGTGTGTGTGTGTGTGTGTGTGTGCTTGTCACTGTGTGTGTGTGTGTGTGTGTGTGTGTGTGTGTGTGTGTGTGTGTGTGTGTGTGCAAGCATTCAATTAGATTTTTTTTAATTACCCATTCCCCTTCTCCCAAACATTTGTGATGGCTTAAAATTGTATTACAAAATTATCTTGTAACAAATCGTTAGGTTAATTCTTTGTGCTATTTTAAAATTGTACATGTTCTTTTTGCTGATCAATGCAATCTGCTTAAAGCGTTACATTTTTTACCATTGAAATGTCTTCATTGTGTTACGCTTTAGACCAATGCAACGTCTTCATAATGTCTCGTTTCGAACCATGAAATGCCTTCGTCATCTTTATGAAAATCCATTGGGTCAAAAGGGTAAAGTCATTGTTTTTATGTACATATGCCATTGTATAATAGCATTTGGACACATTAAACCATATCTTTTATAAAGTGACTTGTGTTGAAACACCTGATTTGCGACGATGAAAAATGTGTGCAATAAGTTTTAAAAGGCCCACTTAATCTCCGTTGTGTTAATATGTTTTTCAAAGTTTTGTTCAATTTTATATACGATTAATAGCATACAGCAACCACTCTTTTTTGCACATACACACATGCAAAAAGATAAACAAGTCTTGCAAATTACACATTTATTTGGAAACATGTTTCAATTTTTTGTTGTCTGTTTAGTTCTTTTCAGTTGCAAAAAGAAAGCATTTTCTAAGCATTCAAAGACATATCTTCACAACAATGAATACAGTAATACACTCAATCTTTGAAAACTAATAAAACAGAAAAGCACAAATCTGAACACATTATACAATAGATCTGAGATCATCATATACAGCAATCAAGACATACTTTTGTCCATAACCTCTCAGACACACAACAAAAAAGCACACCTTAAACATGCATACATTTCAATTATAAACACACACATATTTTACATGTTTGTAAATACAACATAAAAGTCATTCTTTTTATAAGTTAAGACTGCTGACAAATTTCAATATCTTTATTAAGACTACTTACTGGTCCTGATAATAAATGGTAAAAAAACACATAAAAAAACAACAAACTTTCGAGAGATCTACAAGTCATGTTCATTAACTAATGCTGCCAAAGTTCAGCAATACCATAAACTGAAACAATTAAAAGTACTTACCATCTTCCCCAACTTATTCTTGTCAGGTAAGCATTTCATCTCTGCCAGAAAACGATTTGCATCAAAATTACATTTTAAAAAAGTCCCATGTAAATCTACAATAAGGGAAACAACTGAGGATTAGACTGAGAACATTGTCATGCAAGAATTAATTCCCTTATAAAAGGTTTGGTTTAATTTTTTGTGTGAAAGTGCAAGACAGGACAAAAGAAACGGTTTGTTCTTAAGGTTTGGGGAACCTTTCTAATTATCCTGGCAGTAAGAAAGTTAAAAAAAAAGTTAAAAAAATAGTTTATGTTTGTAAGGTTTGGGAAAATGTAGTAAAAACAATTTTTGTTCACAAGGTTTTGAGAAATATACTTTTTACCCTGGTAATCAATAAGTCAAATATTAAATGAAGCAAAACATTATTTCCTTTTTCTTCTAAATTGATTCCAAACTTTAATGGAATGTTCCTCGAGGGACACCCCAACCCTCCACAACACTTGCATCACAGAAAACTGCAGCAGATGGAGAAACATAACATTATTTTGTTTAAAAGCAACACAGACCAAAACACAGTCTCCGTCTCCTCAGCTTGTGTGCCAGGTAATTAAAGACAGAAGTTGTCCATTGGATCATTTTCTTTTTCAAATTTAAAAACTGACTGATTTAAACTCATTCTAAAATTTACTAATTTAATTGACCAGTTTCAATAGGAATTGTTTGGAAATAATTAAGGGGAGTAATTTCATGGTGTGTGGGAGTGATCTAGCCTAATTCAATCGGTCAAACAGGGGAAGTCACTACTATCAGCTCTCGTAGCCTATCGACTCGTGTGTGTGAGCAAACATACAGTGGGCTAGAACACTGTGCGTCATTCTAAAAATGTATTTGATTAAATAAACCACAAACACCACTAACTGTGTATACTTTTTGAAATTAGCTCTGTGCTGAAAAGAATACAATAAAAATAAAAGATTGTGCTGGTTTACTTTTTGTCCCAATGGGGGACAGACAGTGTATGAGCATGGTACACTGGCATCCTTTATGGATCCACCACTATTAACAGTGGCATTTTAAGCTATAAAGCCATTCCAAGCCACATTTGTACAGTGCATGGAGGGTTTGTAGTGTTTTGTGGTATAATTTGTTCATAATTCTAAAAATGTATGTCATTTATATTTTTACACCACATTTTGCAAGTTGTATCAGTTTGTGGCCACTGGTCACCTCTAATTTTTCTAAAAACATGCTCTAATTTTTCTAAAAACATGTTTGCAAGTCGCTGACTCGCATCCTGTGGTTTCAAGCTTCGATGCCATTGTTGCATTGTTGCCATGGCATTTGACCGAGTAATGGAGGTAAACAACTCTAATTTTTACAAAGTTTCCGAAAATCATCTATTAACATGATCTTTCTAAACATTTCATCCATATTCATTGAAGACTTATTTTAAGCAATCCTAAAAACGGATAAAGCAATAAACATGGAAACGAAAAATCTCCCAAGACATAACTTGTCTTTAAAGAAGATACCTCACAAAACTGAACTGAGCTAAGCTACATAATATGTAACATTTCCTTAGCATCACACTTTCCAAGTACCAGCCAATTACATATGCACACACATAACTGGACAATACAATATTTGTCAGGGACGGCTGAAACATACTGTCTCCAGTTGCATCAACATGGTAAAAATGTTCAGTTCATTAACTACGAGCCTTACCCATGTCATTTTCTCCAAGGCAGATGTGTTTGTTATGACAAATTATATAGTAATAAAAAAATATATAAAGCATTTGTTGACAGTTTATCAAAAAGAATCTGAAAGTAATCAAAGTTCATTATTTTCAAAATTTCTAAAAAAATATTTTTCAAATTGTACATTAGAAACATAACTGTCAAATAAATCCATTCAATTAATTTTTAGTTTATCACTGGTTTTTGTTTTCCATATTTACATTGAATGTGCAACACATCAATTACACACACACTTATGTTCTAGTTATTGTGTATGATCTAACTGATTTGTTATTTAAAAAATCCATATTTTATCCTTAGTCCAGTTGGTAAGCTTGTAAAAGAAAAGGCATTGAATGCATCTTTGATCTACAGTAGTAAAATTGTACCTTAACTCACTTGGGACTGGCTGAATTATTTCCCCTTGTTTTGTGGGGACTGGGCATTTGACTAGGTTCGTAAAACAATCACCCAAACTAAGTTATGAAGAGTCAGGCATCAATATTTTCAGAAACGATTAGCAACACCATGCACTAAACGATCGTAAAATATTAGATTCCATACCTTCGTCGTCTCCTATTGACGAAAACAGCTAACACATGGAAAGAAGGAAAATTTCGCAGTCTGATCTTTAACCCCCCTCTACAACCAAAGCTGAATGTAAACTATGCAATGATTGGTTGATTTCAAGAGAGGCAAGGTCAAAGCAAACTGAAAGTAGGTTATGACATCGCACTGGAAAGCTGGTTACACGCCAGAAATTAAAACCTCTTGAAAACTCTTATGAGCCGGAGCCGGGCCATTCGTCCTAAACAGTTGTGCGAGCCATGAGCCGGATCCGGCTTATTCGTCCCGAGTGAGTTAACCCTGTCGCATTTCTGCACAGTACTGATTGAACACCCATGTCGCTAAAAGGCGTGAAATTACAATCTGTTATCTAATGACCTTATGTTCACTTTGAGACGTAAGGAAAGGCCTTATTTCATACATAACAGGGGATTTCACAGCAACTTTGTTTTATGCAGGTAAGTTTGACAGAATTTTTTGTCTGAAAAATGGCTGGCTGCGAAAGGGTTAAAGCCCTGTCAAAAAAACGAGTCAGTCACCAATATTACAGATAGTAAACTTGAAACATTTAAGGACTGTAGCAAAAAGCCAGAGTAAGAACTGCTTGGAATTGACAGTAGTTGGTTGTACAATTACTGAGGTTCTCTGGATATCTTACCTGTATTTTTCTTCTTTTGACAAATACTAACTTCAGACATGCTAATTTAGTTTAAAATGTCAACAATCCATACAGTTATTTGTATATTTTGCTGACAAAGTTCTAAGAAATATCAATGTTTATTTTTTGGTCAGGAATAAGAGTTAACATTCACTAACTTCAACAACGCCCGCATTAAATAAAAACGCTATATGATGGTTACATGTCAAAATGCTGCCATCCAAAACCACTAGACAAACTCTAGTAACTAGAATGCAATGTCACCATTGTTACATTTTGTCCAACAACAAGCGATAAAAGTCAAAATGTCACCATTTTTACATTTTGTCCAACAACAAGCGATAAAAGACCAAATGTACAACATCAAAAATGCTGCCTTTCTGGCTGGCTGGACTTTAGTAGTAAAAGGCCAAGTTTACACACAGGAGGCAAACCATGAAATGTCTGTACAACATATGATATGTCTGTACAATCCATGATATGTTTGTACAACTCATGATATGTTTTTTTTGTACAACTGATATGTTTGGATACTGGCTTGGCGCTCACCCAGTGAATGGGAGCTGAAAACGTAAGAGCACTCTTAGAAAACAACAACAGCAAACAATGATATGTATGATACACACAGGTATACAAGGAGTAATGCTGCATCAAAACGGATCAACCATCATCACATGTGTTAAACGAGGACCATTTTTATGTTATTGTACAGATTTCGATTCTGTACAGCATAACACTTAAACACAGCAACACAACTACCGTATGTTACGGACTATAAGGCGATACTTTTTTCCTAGACTGAGACCCCACTACCATGCCTGGTCACTAGAAGGCGTGAAATTAGAATCTGTTATCAAATGACCTTATGTTAACATTGAGACATAACGAAAGGCCTTATGTGTGTTGTGTGTGTGTCTGTCTGCGTTCGTACGTTGTGTGTGAGGGTGTTTATGTATGTGTGTTGGTGTATGTGTTCAGTCCGCGCGGCTCGGTGGTTGTGGCTTACTGAATGGGGGATGAATAATGAGTCGGTGTCGATTAATGTGTGTGTGCGCGCCATCCAACTCCAAAATAACATGGACATTTGTATGGATAATGTGACTGATAATATAGTAAAAAAAACTATAACAAAATCTGAATTTTGTGTAAAAAATATTTGGGGGGGTGCCTTGTAGTCCGTAAAATACGGTAGTCTTCACATGCAAGCCTTTCACTGCAAGGAGAAAACCGATTCCATTCTGCCCCCGAAAGCTTCAAGCACAGCTGGGATATATAAGCCACCAGCCCAAGACAAAGGTTTATTTTTCCATATGTGCCTTGCCGGGTCGAGAGGACGTAAAACGCCATGGTTCATTCAAAGGTTTATTTCTTTGACTTCAATGTCTTCATGACTATAAATGTCTTCTCTTCATTCCTAGGCAAGAGCACTTGCTCACATAATCCGCTGGGCTGGATTTTCTATGTAAAGCACTGTAAAGAAGACTGGAGTTTGTTACTGGTCACTGACCCACAAATTAAATGAAGTCATTTTTGCTCCAAGTGTTCACTCTTTTCACAACCACAAATTGTTTCAAAACCAAAGGCAGAAAATGTCCAAAGTGACCACACAGATCTTGATACTTTACTCCAAGGAAGCTAATCCTTGTCTTGATCTTTTTACACCATAAAAATGCTGTGCACTTTCTTTTTTAAATCCCTAAGTTTGTCTATGGAATTAAACCAACTGCTGCATTTGTTTCAAACCCGGGAACAGATACATGGAAACAATGTTATTGTGACATAGAAAATAAAAAAGACATGAATTTCTCATGTCAAGATAAAAAGGCAGAAGTTCTATTGAAATATAATAAGGTTACATTTAAAATAGAAAACTAAAAAAACTTAAACGGATTTGTCATGGTTTGTTTTTTAAAATGCGATCAAAGATGTGTGCACGTCTTTCCCATTTTTTCACACACACACACACACACACACACACACACACACACACACACACACACACACACACTATCCAACCATGTGTGCATGTACATTTAACACAAATGCTCACACAGACATTACTTCTCTTTAGTGCTTGAACTGGCAATAGCCTTAAAATGTACACTGTACTGAAAGTGTTTAAAACATTAAGTATCAAATGACATCTAAAGATTTTATCAAATGTCTTTCTTGGTAAATGTCATTAGCAAAAATAACTATAAAAATAACATAAATTACTGTTAGGTGAACAGAATATACACTTTTTTGTTGACATATGGGAAAGAAGTTAATTTTTCATGCTAAGCATCCATTTCATATTAATCAAAATTCAGCATCATTTAAAGGTGAATAGTTTTCTATTTGTCCTCATGATCTAGATGTTAATACAGTGGAACCTTCCTTATAAGACCTTCAAAAATCATCCAGAATGAGGTCTTAAATGGAAGGGAGATGTATAAGGGAAGTAATTTTAATACTTACAAACAAGGGCAATGTCTTAGAGAAGTAGGTCGTAAGTGAGAGGCAATCTTATAATGGGGGTCTTACAAGGGAGGTTTCACTGTATTTAACAAAAATACACATCGGACAGAATTTAGAATATCAAAATAAGGTACCACAAAATATAGATGAGTTCATCCATAATTTCCGTTGTTACATAGCGAACACAAGCAATACACACAGTGATGTACTTTCCTGTGGCCTTTCAAGCACATAATATGTGAAACCCAGAAGTTACCACCAGCCTGCTTTGTCCCTTTAGTGACACTACTTTCTGGCTTTCACCTCAACAAATCTATGTATATTACTTCTTCTTCTTCTTTGATCGCTCAGACAGTTTCCTGTCAATTATGAGCGCAGATGTGTCATGCTGCCGTGATGCGCCTAACTAAGAAATAATTAGGCCCAGCATGTCCGACTTCGGCTGAAGAAATTCTCTGTAAAGGGCCAGCCACACGTCCACTAAAATCGTACGATACGATTCGATCACGTGGTCTCCAAGAACAAAATGTGATTCGCGCTTTGAGATCATGTGATCTAATCGTATCGTACACTGGTACAGTCGTGCGATTTTAGCTGGCCCTTAAGAGTTTTTGAAAAAAGGCAGAAAGATAGTAGATGACAGTAAGCAAAGGGAAAGGGCAGAGTCAAAGAGGGACAGATTAGAGGAAGTCACAAGTACAGAACTTCCAGAAGGCGGGGGAACTATTTATACAAAAGACCCCCAGTATCCCCACGGGGGAATTTATCTAACTGAAAACAAGAACAATGGCGCGGTTTCTACTGACCATCACAGATACACAAGGCCACAAATGTCATGATGTGTTATATGGACATTTGTATGGATATATATAAAAAGTGATGTTATAGGAACATTTATATGCATACACATGTATAACAAACGGCTTTAACAATGTCCCATATGTGCCTGTTACAGGTGGGAGGACGTAAAATCAACAAGCGGGCAGTGATGGCTGATTCATAAACAAAACAACGCTTCCTATTATTAAAACATAGGAACGTATCAAAACATTACACTCTTTCTCTCTAGCACACACATTTTCACACACGTACACCCACTCCCTCCACAGTAAATTGTCGGTTATTATGACTGATCATCACAGCTGAGATCCATCCAATGTACACAAGTTACCCAGTCGCCCGTTTACAAACCGCACCCCCCCATCCCCAACCTGACACAACACAGTTAGGTCCTAAGAAAGTTTCATAACCTGGGCTTCAATCTGCCCACATCAAACCTTGCTCCTTGATATCCCCTCAAATCCCAACTGCAAAAAGAAGAAAAACAAAACTAACTCTTCTTTAAAGTTTTCTGCAAGTGATTTTCCTCCCTTTTCTTTGTACACTATGCACAGAACGGTTTTCAAGCAGGGGTTTAATTCATTCACATAAAAATAATTGTACTTAACACAGAAGAATGCTCTTGGCTCACTTTGTCATTTGTGACGCAATGGGCAAGCTAAGCTCAGTTCTCTCCCTTCTCAGAAGAATGTTCAGCTAGCAGAGGTTCAATTTATTCATATAAAAACTACACTTCTCACAGAACAGTTTGCCCCGCTCGTTGCGTCGCTTGTGACACAGCTGACACGCGTCGTCACCAGTCAATGGCGTGTCGTCGCTGTTAGAGCTGCCAGTGTCTTCGCAATCGTCCAGTTCATTGTCAGAATGCGACAGCTGGAAACCCCCCCTCCTCTCGTCATCGTCGCTGTAGTACGCACGGTCGTCCATGGCGACACGAGGGGAGCTAAGCTCGCGAGCTGACTCGTACCCAGAATTCAGGTCGTCCAATCCAGTGCACATGGCTGAACTGTCGGCAAACGTCACAGATTTCCGGGGACGGTTTTTGTTCTTTTTGTTCTTCAACACGGATTTGGGTTTGCGGGAAAACGATTCGGATTTGCTGCGTACCCTGTGCACACCACTGCCACCTGAAGGGTGGGGTTGATTGGTCGATTTCATGCTGCCTTGGCGACTGCAAGGTCGTGAACCTGCCAGTCCAGTGGTCTCGAAGCGTGAAGCCAGAGCTCTCACGCTGACAGCCACTGCCCCTTCAGTGTCGCTGCCCACGTCTGCTGTGCTGCTGTGGGGTTTCTGGGAGTCTGAGCTGTTGTCGGCTGTGGAAGGGTGTTCATCTGTAGACTGAAAAACCACCAGGCATATCAGCAACACATTCCATAGATTATAATTATAAAGAAAATATTTCAAAGCAATTTTCTTTAGTCTGTGGATTAATATATTATTAGTCTTAAACACCCCTTACCAATTTAATTTAGAAACTGTCAGATTTTTAAGGGGTCTTTTCTGTTTATTAAAAAAAATACACAGGCCTCTGCAAAAAAAACACCCATTAAAAAAGATAAAAACCTCAGGAAGGTAAAGTTGAAGGCCCGTTCTTTTACTTTTAAAGCCCTAAACATTGTAGTTCTCAAAATCAATCACACACACACACTTACACATGAACACACACACACACACACACATACACCAAATTTACTCAAGAATATAAAAGACAACTTCCCACTATTTTCCCCCCAAGACTACTGCTATTGAAAAACTTGTCCCTAAAAGCTTATGCTGTAATGACATTAACCATAAACTCTCTGTAATAAAGTCATGAACTGATCTGTTATGTAATATTGTCACAAAATCAGAAATTAGTGTCAAATGTGGGGTAAGCACCTTATAATAATCTGTAAAGAGCAACAAATATCAAAACAAGGGAAAGGACGGGGTATTACGATCACAACTGGGAAAGATGAGGGAAAGGAATTGGGAGGAGGGGGCGGGAGGAGAAGGGAGGCGGGGAAGGCTTCCAAATACCCAACTGCCAGAAACCATAAAGTACATGCAGTAAACAAGTTGAAGACAAAGAAAGAAAACCATTGTACATGCAGGCTCTCACTACACATGTACACATTCCAGTGCGCCCTTCACCGTGCAAAGCTTTCTGAAGAACATGTACTGTAGTAGCACAACTTAAAGTCATAAAGTCGCTCCTTATATGTGACCCAGCACCACGAAAGGGACATTAAGTCGCTGGGCTAGTTTCTCACAACAGGCTTGGAAAGTCAAAAAAATCTCATTTTTTGTCAATTCTGAGCTATGGGTATTTTCGTGTTCTCTAACATCTTACCTTTCATCTGTATAAAGGACAATCTTTAACATGGTCTCTAGATGGTCTTATAAGTGCTTTAAAATGAGTAGGTCAATGCTTTTTCTTCAGCTAGGCTAGACTGCTTTCTCAAAATAGCAGACGCTCACCCTATTAATTTTAAATGCTCATAACTCTGGAACGGAAAAAGATACAAGAATGTTTTTTGCATCATTAGAAAGAGAATTGTCTGAAGTTTTCAAATATATATAATTTTATCAGAATGGTCAGTTTGACACTTAATTTCCCTTTCCCTGGGTCACATATACACCGGCTGTGCCTTTAATTTCTAGTAGTTGAAAGTTTAAAGTTTTGCAGTGGATGTTATAAAATAATGCATAGACTACAGAAATCCCAAACAAAATCCATGGTTAAAATGTGCACCAAACTGTGACACAGACCCATATAAGCCTTTGTTGTTAACTCTACAAAACATCAGGAGATGTAAAATGAAATAGAGATCAGTCCAACAGTGACAGCAAATGTTAGAACTGCACAAATGCAGAGTGAAAAGCAAGTTGATACACAGAGTGTTTATGCATGTTACAAATATTTTGTAACAATGCAGAAAGATAAACACATGCACACATGTGCATACACATACAAACACTTAACACCCCCATCCCCCAACATACAGACACACACACACATGCATATATACATGTGATCACTATGAAAACGTAAGACATAAGCCATGGGAATGGTTCAAGCTATTTTTAAAGACACCAACAACGCAGAAGGAAACAAAAAGAACTGACTAAAGCTGGTAGATTTAGTGGGTGAAACCTGTTAACTGATACTCACAGTAAATTGTAAGGGCACACAATTCAGTCTGCCACCTGAATTAGTTCCTTCATCTGCACAAATAAAAGCAGGGAGCAGAGGGCACCTAGTTAGTAAAAGCTCTGCAACAAGCAGAAAGCTTCAGACGATGTTAGGATTAGGCCAGTAAGCAAGCATTACAGCAACAAGTAGTAGTAAGAGGAAAAAGAAGAAATCCAGTAAACCTGGGTGCAGTGATTTAAACCATGTATGCTCAACAGACGATGTTTTAAAAATCTGACTAATCAAAGTAATTTTAAAAGAATTCATGTTGTACCCTAAAAGATATTGCTCGTGAACAAATAAACAACACATTCTCAGATGATAAATTTGTTAAATCAAACCAACTGAATGTTACAACAAAAACAACTAAACAGACAGTAAAGTTGTTTCTGCATGATCGGACAGTGTTTACAATTCTATTCATTCTGCTGAAACAGTCCGACCCTCCCCAAAAAAAGACAACTTTTTAAAGAATTTAAAGACAGAAACATCAATTCGTAGTATTGGCATACAGTGAACAATTTCTTTAAAAAACCACTATGGCAGAAATGTCTGAGCAAATATATAACTGACTGATTCAACCTAAAGAATAGCAACCCATTAAAAAAAAGTCTTTCGTCAGAAATGTCTAATCATTCAAAGACTGAAAAGCCACAGCTCTACGTCAGCAGACAGCATAAGAAAAAGAGAAAAGTCCAAGCGCTAAGAGCAACATCCACAGTTATCCCTGTAACAGGAGGTCATCTATTCACTGAACAAGCAAACTGATGCATACATTTTGTTTCTGTCAACGCTGCTTTTTCAGTCAATAGGTGTTCCTTTACGGGAATAAAGGGGGACATCGCCGCTCTAGCTTGCAGATCTGTACAGAGTGCAGTTAGAGGGTTTAGTCATGCAGGTACCTGACAGGTTAGTAGTAGTAGTAGCAGAAGCAGCAGAGTGTACAAGTTTCTGGCAGTCAGGCTGGGAGGCACTACGCGGCAGGGAATTGAACGCAGGACTGGCGCCACCCGCCACGCCACTGGACGGACGAAACCCGTGCTGGGAGGATGAGGATGGGGTGGTGGGGGGCAGGGTTGGATAGCTCCCACCTCCACCACCCCCACTTTCTCTCCCGGCTGTCTGGGAAAAGGCGAATCTACCAACCTCGTGATGACTGGAAACCGACGTTCCCTGTACCACTCTTCTGCCGGTTGGTGGGGGAGGGGGTTGAGGGTGAGGGACCTTGGATGGGGGTGGTGGAGGTACGGACTGTGAGGGGTGTGAAGGGAGGGGCAGGCCCGGCCCCCGGCTAGGAATTTGCGCTGGAGGGTGGTGGTGAAATCCTTCAGAAGGTGGTGGCTGCTGCTTTGGGTGAGAAGGGTAGGGATGAGAGGGCGAAACAGTCTGATGATGGGAGTATGCAGGATGCGCTGGATGAAGCTGCTGATGCTGATGCTGCTGCTGTTGCCACGAACTCTGACCATTCACTACACTGTGAGGTCCACTATGTCCAGACACAGATCTCTGAGAAGGGGGATGACCGCTGGCTAGTCTCGCATCCTGCTGGTGAGAATATGGCACAGACATAGCAGGCTGCTGCGCTGCAAACTGCGGCACGCCCCCAGACACATTTCTCTGTCTCTGACTGTCCTGAACATATCTGGGGTCCAGTTTTCTGTGAGCTGACGATCCAGCGCTGTGCTCGGAGCTGCTGCTGTCCGATTTTAAGCTGTCCAGCGACTGCTGACTACAGCTGACCTCGGCGTGAAGGTTTTTCTGAGTGCTCAGAAACGACTGGTACACTTCGAGGTTCGGATCTCCGAGCGAGCGGCGAGGCTTGTTGCTGCGAGGCAGAGAACCGTACATGTCGGGCCCTGCGTTGCTGGAGTTGGCGCCTGCCTGCAGGTAGTTTGCGGAGTGGGAGTGGGGCAGGGGAGGGGCTCCGCCGCTGTACATTTTGTGGTGGATGGGCCCACAGTCCTGCAACAATAGTCATCATCGACATCAGCCACTTTTTCCTTAATCCCTTTCTCAATGAGTTAAACACACACACACACACACATGCAATAATAGTTGAACACAAACACACTTGAAATAAGAGCTTACCACAAACACAATTGAAATAAGAGCTGAACACAAACACACTTGAAATAAGAGCTGAACACAAACACAATTGAAATAAGAGCTGAACACAAACACACTTGAAATAAGAGCTGAACACAAACACAATTGAAATAAGAGCTGAACACAAACACAATTGAAGTAAGAGCTTACCACAAACGCATTGGAATAAACATGTTAAAAGAAGTTTTTCTTAATCAAGCTCACATTATTTTTATGAATCAACTTAAAGCTAAGACAGTAATTATACATAATGCACACAGACACACACACAAACTGACCCACCCCACCCACACTGACACCCAACCCCCAAACCTCACCCTGCCCACCAACCTCACCCACCCCCCCCCCCCCCCCCCCCCCCCCCAAACTTTGTACATAGATTTATATAACAACGAACTCACCGTGCGCTGCTCTCTGGGCACGGAGCTCTCACGTCGGACACCACCACCACTACTCCTCCCCTCCATTCTCTGCGCCTGTCTGCCGCTCCTCTCCAGCCCCTGTCTGGAGCCGCTGGACTGCCGATCATGAACGCTCTCCGCTCTGGGCCCGCTTTGCTGCCGATCGTGGACATTCTCTCCTCTGGGGTGAACAGTCTCAGCTCTGGAGTTGCTGTGTTGCCGATCGTGAAGATTCTCCACTCTAGAGCCGCTCTGCTGCCGATCGTGGACATTGTCTCCCCTGAAATTGCTCTGCTGCCGGTCGTAGCCCTTCTCTGTTCTGGAGGCGCTGTGCTGTCGGTCGTGGACGCTGTTAAAGCCCCCAGAGGAGGAATCCTGGCTGGGATGAGGGGAGCGGCGAGGGGGGTGAGCGTTTCCGCGGCTGTCCGGCCGTAGCTGTTTGCCGAGCTGGTCGCTCATGTCGGAGTCACTGCTAGTCACGCTGGATCTGAAAACCATGGGAGAATTATATTGAATATTTGTTAGGTGATTAAAACACAGAGGGGAGAAAGAAAGGATATAGGGGGGGGGGGGGATACAAGTGAACACCTAAATGGTAAGAACTTTGTTAATTGCACACAAAAAATGCTTAACACAAAATTGTTAACATCTTTTTCTTTTTTAATATAATAACTGAATGATGCATTGTCATAAACAATCTTTCGAAGAAGTATCCCAATGGTTTATTGTACTGATTTGTGTTCTTTACCTGTTCCCAACTGCAGAGGGAATGTTAGTGGTGGGGGGTGTAGGGTGGGGCTCTTGTCGCGACACAGACGATCGTTTCTGCAGCGTGCGTGTCTTCAGCAGGCAGGAGTTGTGCTTCTTCTGGACGTAGGTCAGCGCCTTGCTGGTCAGTTCTTTGACCGCCATGGCTTCCTTCAGGCAACCTGGACACACACACACACAGAAAACAATATTATGAAAATGCATAGAAAGAGTGGTGTGCAGATCTGTAGTTCTTTTGAACATAGTTCATCACTTTGCTTAATTATTCTGCCACTATGAATAAGTGTTATGAATATGTGTATGAGTGTGTGCCTTTGCAAACATATATGTAAATGTGAGCAAGTGTGTTTATGTGTGAGTGTGCTTCAAATATTGCAAATGAACATGCATGTTTGCTTCACTAAACAAAACATTGGTTGAGTTAAAATGGTAAATTTGTGTTTAAAAAAATGAAGTAACCACATGCATGCTAACAAGATTTGATGTGATAACCTTTTAGCCTTTAGCACACTGCAGGCGCACTGTGTCGCCAAGCAGATTCTCTCCCCTGTAACTGCAGGCGCAGTGTTGCCCAGAGAGGGGTACCCCCAAACCAATGCTTCGCAGACTTTATTTCTGTTACTAATAATAGAAACTACCTCACTTTAGCTTCAGAACGAGGCTCAGCTGCTTGCTTCTCTTCTGGCAAGCCGCCATTTGCTTTTTTAGTTGTTGGTATTGAATTTTTCAAAGTGTTGATCGGTCAGAAAGTAAAGTTCACTATCAAATATGGCGGACTTTCGTGTTGGCGAAGCTTCCTACTGGAAATTAGCGTCGATGTTTGTTTAAATCATGAATTCTTAGGCTTTGTTAGGTCGGATATCAACAGTGAAAGGGTGATAGAAGATCGTAATGCAGTAGAAAGGGGGTAGCCGATGTCGGTGTGACTCAATGAAGACGATCCGATATTGATTCGAGCCACGATTGTGATTCGGTACCGATTTTGACTACTAGGTTGAATTCAAAGAAAATTTTGCCTTTCATAATATTCTTAATGATATTTCCACGAGTTATTTCGTTAAAGGGATCTTAGACGTGAGTTAATTAGTCAGTGGGTGAACTTTGAAGCAGACGGCACTCATTCCGACCGTGCCGAAACAGTAAGTCAACACTTTTGCTTTGTTGATTTCGCTTCTTTTTTTTTTTTAAACAACAAAACATACACGGACAACAAAATACATCATATCAAAACTTTCCTCAATCATCTCTTTATTAGTATTCCAATAATCAAGTCTGCACACAACACACAGAGAAAATTAGAGCATTTTTAATCAAGTGGGTGTAAGCGTTTTTCACTGCTTCAAAAAGAATGCAGTGGCAGAGTACGGAACGTCAGCAAAAATGCAGTGTGCTAAAGGTTAACATAATTATTATCTGAAAAAAGGCCATAACATTTATAGACCACTAAC
>JAGGCT020001539.1:20000-25000 GCA_017654935.2 Phymorhynchus buccinoides
AATTAGGCCATTCTTAGTCAATCTCTTTCAACCATTCTTGGTTTTAGTTGATCAAAGATGTTTTAACAAGACACATCTTGCACAAAAACAGTGCAGTAGTTAAATCAAACAATTTCAATGGCATAATAATTATAATGATACAACAAGTTGCCTGCTAACTTGCATATGATGTGCCTTTGTTTTGTAGAACAGGTGCAGAACTAATTCAGTCCATGGAAGACTACACAGCTTATTTGCTCAAGTATTAGTATGCAGTTCCCTCCCTTTGATAAGTTCATACCTTCATAATTTTGCCAATGTCATCGAGGCAACAGAGAAGACATGACTACCATGACTACAACTTTTTTTTAAAAGCTGAACTTCGATCTGCTTCACCAACCAACAAGAACGTTAAACATAACAACTAGAACAACATGGAAGAGCTGAACTTAAAATCTGCATTGAAGGATTTTCCAGCCTCTCTTTCTTCTCCTATGGTCACATCCCTAAAGTGCGTACATTTACTTATGTAAATAGAAGTTGGTCGCCACCACAAAAAGAAGAAGTGCCACTTGACTGTCCTCCGTAGTGCTATCTATTACACGACCACAATTACAGATGGCTATTGTCCCTAAAACTTAACTGTTCAAGCTTTAAGCTTTCCCCTGCTCACACAGCATGGCAAAACGCGTTTGGTTTTGAATAGAAGCCAATTTTCTACATGTACCACTCACATGCTGCGTGTTGACGGAGCGAGGCACCACCATGCTCTTGCTGATGAAGTACTGGGTGTAAGGGTCCACTGTGCCGCTGCCCGTCGAGCTGGAGCTGTTGCGATCGCTGCTGCCGTACCCAGAATCCTTCTGCGAGCCCAGCGACATGTTGTCGAAGGGGATGTCCAGCGTCAGGTTGTTGCTGTTGGCTTTACTGGCGAGAAGCTTGCCCATTAGGCTGTCAGAATCCACGCTGGAAGCGCTGTTGTTGCTGCAGGAAGAGTTCTGTCGGTGCACACCCTGGTGTTTCAGGATGTTCTCCACCATGCGGCGATCGATGTACAGACTATTTTTCTTATCCCCGCCCCCTCCTCCGGACAAATCCCCTTCGCTCTCGCTCTTTTTCAGGTCCGACTTGCTCTTCTTCTTGTCAGACTTTTTGGAGGAAGGGTCTTTCTCCGATTTCTTCTCTTTCTTGATCTTCTTCTTCACTTTCTCCACGCCGGATTCTGATTTCTTGGTGTTGGATGATGATGACGATGATGACGAGGAGGCAGTGGCGAGTTGGTCGATGTGGCCCATGGACACAGAGTTCTTCATGGAGGATTGGGAGGTCTGCCTGGAGTGCGATGCCTGGCTGTCTGTGCTGTACTCTGGAGGGGGGGTGCCTGGGGGCAGAGGGGGGTCCACGGCCGTGCACTGGCTGTGCCCTTTCCTCGTCAGCTGAGCCACCTCCTGGTGGGTGGACGTCGCCCTCTGGTGTTTGGTGGGGTCGTGGTTAGCTCCCTTGCCGTGGCGGGGAAGCGTGGCCAGCCCTGACTGAACGGCGCTGTGAGGGAAAGCATCGGCCGGTTGGTAGTTGGCGTGCTGTGCTGTAGCCTTGGGTTTGACCACAACATGCTGACTCGCATTGCTCATGTCCACCCCTTCATCCTCTATTCCAGATGATAACGATCGCTGACGCCCACGGGTTGTTGGAGGCTTGTGGCCGACTTTCTCCCCTTTCTGACAGGAGAACCCTTCGGGATAAGCCAACTCAGGCCCGTGGCTGTTCCCCCTGGGATCCAGTTGGTACCTGACCACATCCACGCCAGCTGTCTCCTTGCTGTTGGCCCGCTTGGTGAAGCTGTCTCTGCGCTGGGCGTCAGGGTAGCGCGAAGTGTTGGGCGGCAACGGGAGCTGGTTTTTGGAATCCGCACCGCTCAGCGTCGGTCTGCGGTACTGGTCGCCGCCCGACAGCGTGTAATCTGCATAATCCCCAGCATCCTCGGCCATGGTTTCTAAGGCGTTGGCATTAGCCCCTCCGTCTAACAACTGTCGACGAGCGTTTGGATGAACGGAAGCGTGATCGACCTCGTCTGTCCCTTCCGCTCGATTCTTGTCGGTTTTCCCGTTGATGGCAAAGAGGAAGCTGGGCTGGCGGGAGTGCTCGCGACTCAGCCTGGCAGGAGAGTCACGCCCCGTGTCCTGGGAGGGAGAGGCCTCAGGCAGCTGAGCTCCTGGGTGTCCACCTTGATTCACTGAGGGATGGGTCAGTTTCGGGGTTGGGGTGGTTGAGCGTGATACGTTCAGTTTCAGGTTCTCGTGAGTCCTGTCCAGGTTTGCTCCTTCGGGTTCTTCTGTCACTCCCACTGCGACAAAGCAACATCAACTTTTATTGTGAAACGAGACAACAGTTCCAAGCTTAGGCACTCCCCAATCCACAACTAGTGATAAACATCCTAAAAATAAGCTCATCAATAAAAACAATACGCTTAAAAAATACACTTGACATTTTTTTTTTTTAAAGAGACGCATTTGCCGACTTGCTCAATTTAATTTTTCTAAATTAAAATATACAACCAAAGCAACCAACAATTAACCAAAAACCACAAAAACAATCATGTGGTAAAACTTCAAGAGAAGCGTCGTACGCTTGACCTACCTTGGGTGTATCCCGGCGCCATGACCCGTTTGCGTGGGGCGGTTTCCACGGAGACCGGGGCAGCGGAGGGGTTGGCATAGAGCAGCAGCAGAGGCTGGAAGCGACCACGACTGCAGCGCTCCACCACGTTCTCCCACTGCGGCCCAATCTGCACAGGCACCACAGCAAGGCTCAGGCCACATTTCTCTGCACTAGAGATGTATGGAGAGATTCTTCTTCTTCTTCTTTGTTAGCTCAGACAGTTTCCTGTCACATGAGCGTAGATAAGTCATGCTGCCGTTATGCGCCTAACTAAGAAATAGTTAGGCCCAGCATGTCCGACTTCGGCTGAAGAAATCTTTGTAAGAATTTATAGAAAAAAGGCAGGAGAATGGACCAGTAAGATAGAATGATAGCAGATGACAGTAAGCAAAGGGAAAAGGCAGAGTCAAAGAGAGTGACAGATTAGAGGAAGTTACAAGCACAGAACTTCCAGAAGGTGGGGAACTATTTGTATGAAAGACCCCCCGGTATCCCCACGGGGGGAGAGAACACTGAATAGAGTTGAAAACTGGTTCAAAAATCCGAATTGGTTTTCTCTCTTCGAACCGGTTTTACCGAACCGGTTTTTTTTTTAAACCAGTACTCGCATCACTAGTTTCAACTATGCAAACACATATTTATTTGTCAGAATATTCACACACGCACGCACGCGCACACATAATAAATAAACTTATGACTTATGACACACACACACACACTCAACTCAACACTCAGTCAAAGTCATACACCACCACAAACTAGAAACAGATAGTCTTGGTTTACAAACACCCAATCTGCGCTGAGAATCAGTGTTGTTTTTTGAAAAGAATGCGTTATTCTAAGAAAAACTTACTTTCAGTTTGCAGTTAAAAAAACGGTTCACAGCAACTCGAACCGGTTTTTCGAACCGCAAAAGCTTAGCACCGGTTTTTCGGTTCAAATCGGTTTCCCCCCCCCCACCTCTAACACTGAAAAACTTGATTTAACAAGGATAAAGATTTTAGGCCAAGCCTGTTCTTACAATCTGTCCTTGGATAAGAGAGAGAGAGAGAGAGAGAGAGAGAGAGAGAGAGAGAGAGAGAGAGAGAGAGAGAGAGAGAGAGAGAGAGAGAGAGGGGGGGGGCCTGAGAGACACAGACAGAGACAGAGAAAGGAAGCTAAAGGGCTAGAGAGAGAGAGTAAGAATAAAGGCAGAGGCTGGGGTTAGGGGTCCGTAACCCGCATTCTTTACGGTTACGGGGCTCAATCATGAGACGCAAAAATTGTGTGCGTCTTGAAAATCTACTAACATTGACTCTAACATGTTCCTAACCCTATGCCTAACCATATTCCTTGTTGCAACGAATGCATGAAATATATAAAAGAAAAGGCATTTGTTGACAAAAAAGTCAACTAGCAAGAGTTACTTACTATCCCTGAACTTGGTCAGAGTGTTGCAATAAACCCGTAACCGTAGCCACTGTGAAGAATAAAACAATCTGCTCCAGTTTTCTCACGCTTTCAGTTTTACAAAATCCCTACAGCTATGCATCATCCCAGCCTATCCCCTGTAAGTCGAGTAGTGCTCACCTCTCTGACAGTGGCGTCATCGAAATAGACCCAGGTCTTCAGCTTGGAGTGGAAAACAAAGGTGGAGTAGTGTTTGCCGTAATAGCACACCACGGCCACCAACTGCAGGCGAGGCAGTCTGCGAACGTCCGGCATCACACGGTGATACATCTGAAGAAAAAAGTATACGCCACACAATCAAAAATGGAAGACAAAGATGGAAACTGGTTAGCCGTAATAACACACCACCGCAACCAACAGTAGACATGGTAGTTTGCAAACATCCAGTATCTGATTGAATATTTTTGAAAAACAAATGAATATTGAGTCTACATTTTGCACAACAAAGTATAGAAGATGGACAAAGAGTTATATTTGCTACAACACATAATCCCGGCTACAAACGGTAAACAAAGGCGGTTTACGAACATCCTGCACGGCATGGTTGTACATCTTTATCAGAAAGTTGTGCCTATGTTTCATTCAGTATACATAATGAAAGATAGCGACAGATATTTAACAGAAACAATGTTACAAAATAAGAGACAAAGCCAGAAATGTACAGACAGAAAGATGGACATGCCATCTTTGTACCGTAAGTTTGATGCTGTTATTTTCACTATCAGCTCAAGTCAAGTTTATCAAGCTCTGACTTTATCTCGCTTAACCTGAAAGACTCAGTCTTACAGTTAGTAGAAACCCAAGGTCACGCATGTAAGTACTGGCCAACACAGTCAATGCATGCAGTGTCAGTGTAAAGCAAAGGCGTCGGACCCCTCTCATTGTCGTGTGGATTACGCTGCATTGTACAGCAC
>JAGGCT020001540.1:2500-20000 GCA_017654935.2 Phymorhynchus buccinoides
TGACAGTAAGCAAAGGGAAAAGGCTGAGTCAAAGAAAGTGACAGATTAGAGGAAGTTACAAGCACAGAACTTCCAGAAGGTGGGGGAACTATTTATACAAAAGACCCCCGGCATCATCCCCACGGGGGGGGGGGGTCTGTAGTAAAGCTAAAACTACTTCAGTGAAAATAAAAACTCGCCAGGTCCACACCCACACACCCACCCACACTGTACAGTGTATACACAAACACAGAGGAATATAAAAAAGGGTTATCGTTGTACTTTTTGCAACTCTACCCCCACCCCTCTGTGTAGAGTGGCACACAGGTAACGCGTTCGTCTTGTGCACAGTAAACCTGAGTTCGAACCTGGGTACAGGGGATTTTTCCTCTCACTCTGCACTAGGCCTTATGGTCTGAATGTGGAGTCTTTCGGAAGAGACAATAAACCGAGGTCCCTTGTGCCCATGCACTTATCACTCGATAAACCCAGTGGCCACGAAAAAGTGTCATTTGGTCCAAATTTACATCCACCCACCCTTTCCTTCCTCATCAGTCACACAAATCGCATGCAAAAAAATTAAAAAAATTAATGGGTGGCGCGCCTTTGGCTGCGACGCTCTGCTCAGGAGGGAGCAACCCGAATATCACAGAGACGCCTCTGTGACTTGTGTGAGTGTAAGTAAATACCAAATACCCCGTCCTCAAAATTTTCGATTGAAAACTTTCACTGAGAATCGACACTCTGCCATTCTCAGGAAGGGGATAGGGTTGGGATCAGCCTAGGATTATCTTCATAAAACTGAAAGAAGCAGACTTTGAGATTGAGGGTTGCAAACATGAGGGGATGTCTAAAGTACAAGATTGCTGAAAACAGTTTCATGCGTTTCAACAAGTCCAGCGGGACACTCATTAACAAAATTATAAACCACAGTGTATTGCAGAAGTGTCAAGTAAACCCGAGTTCGAACCTGGGTACAGGGGATTTTTTCCTCTCATTCTACACTAGGCCTTAACGGTCTGAACGTGGAGTCTTTCGGATGAGACGATAAACCGAGGTCCCATGTGCCCATGCACTTAGCATACGTTAAACCCAGTGGCAACGAAAAAGTTGTCATTTGGTCAAAATTTTACCCCCCCCCCCCCCCCCCCCCCCCTCCCTCCCTCATCAATAACAAAAATCGCATGCAAAAATTTTTTTAAATAAAAATTGGGTGGCGCGCCTCTGGCTGCAACGTGCTCTCCAGGTGGGAGCAACCCGAATTTCACAGACGCCTCTGTGACTATAAAGTACCTAATACCTAATACAAAAACTAGCGAGATATCACATAATAATATTAATGGGTATTTGTTGCGCTCTTTCTCCAAAGAGAGTCAGAGCACTTACAGTTACAAAGTTAATTTTAAATAATAAAAATAACCAAAAAAACAATCAAAAATATATATCAAATCCAATACTACGCACAAAATGTGCACACACACACACACATGCCCACGTGGACGAACATCGCACGCATACACACACACAAACCGCGCACACACACGCACAACACACACATGCATCACACAAACACAAACACACAGAAAAGACATTCTTCTTACCCATTCGGTGTTTTACATGCAAGCAGGATTAAACAGGGTGTGATGCAATTAAGGATAAGACAGGTTAGGTTAGGTTAGGTACATTATAGTCACAGAGGCGTCTCTGTGAAATTCGGGTTGCTCCCACCTGGAGAGCGCGTCACAGCCAGAGACGCGCCACCCATTAAAAAAAAAAAAGTGTGACTGATGAGGAAGGAAGGGAGGGAGTAAATTTTGACCAAATTACAACTTTTTCGTTGCCACTGGGTTTAACGTGTGCTAAGTGCATGAGCACACAGGACCTCGGTTTATCGTCTCATCCGAAAGACTCCACGGTAAAGGTCAAGATGTGCCACCCCCACTACATTTCTCGGTTAATTGTATTTTTCCGTTTTTGCCTTTCTTACCATACAATGAATGAATGATACATAAAGCTGTATTTTAGGATCATTTTCACCAAATTATCTTTTTGGAATACTAACCCTAACCCTACCCCCCACCCTATAAGACGGAAAAACGCAACGAACCACAACTGTGACAAATCGCTGTGTACTGCAGTACATAGTGGGGGGTAGGGTTAGGTTTAGGGATAGGGTTAGTATTCCAAAAAGATAATGAGCTGGAAATGTTCCTAAAATACAGCTTTATGTATGGTAACAAAGGCAAAAACGGAAAAATAGAATTAACCGAGAAATGCAGGGGGTGGGGGGGGCACATCTTGACCTTTACCGACTTCACGTTTAGACCGCAAGGCCTAGTGCAAAGAGGAAAAATCCCCTGTACCCAGGTTCGAACTTGGGTTTACTTGACATGAAGCGAACGCGCTACCACTCTACAGAAGAGGTGAGTTTTTAGCTATGACTTAAAAGAGAACAGAGTTTGAGCATGACGGACAGAGAACGGCAGGCCGTTCCAGATGTTTTCTGTGTACCTTATTCAGTTATTGAAGGACAAAAAAAATTAAAATATTGACTAGCGAAACTATAAAGCAACAAAATATGAGCAACCCTAAATGGAGAACATTTTTAAAAAATTAAAATTTTGTATACCGGGTACACGTCAGTGTCAATTGTTGTAACTTTTAGGTCTGTTACTCAATGCCAGTGTCACATGAAAAATAATGGTGGTGTCACAAAGGCAGATCTGTTATATATGTCATGCCAGTCACATTCAATCAATTTTATGGATCAGACTGTATAATTAATATGCAATGAAAATTGAAATGTTTTGAGTCTGACACTGACAGGCACAGTACATCGACTGAACATGCGCCCACAACTTTTATGGTATACTGCTATTGGTGTCACAACTTCATTTTACTGCCATTTCTTTTATTTGCAAGACCTTTAAGTTTAACATGGCTTTATGTCCATATAAATGTGCACATCTTAAAATTGGTGTTATGAATTTTAAAGTTGGTATTTTGGTTTCTGTAGGCCCTAATTCCATTCCAAAAGCTTTGGTGTTTTTTTAATATTGTTGTGTTTCTGATATAAAATAATAAATGTTGTTGCAACTGGCATGAATTTTTATTTTGAAGGTTTTTATTTTGTTTGCTACTCCTGATCTTACCCTAGATATTGAAGCTGAACCCAAGTAAATCTAATAGGGTGATGTGTGTAGCCCTTTCTGGGAAAACTGATAATGTAATGCATGTGCCCTTTTCTCTCTTAAATCCTCTCTTCCACTTCTTTTTCTATGGTCATCCCCTAAAGTGTGTACAATTACTTCTGCATATTAAGAAGTTGGTCATCACCACAGAAGAATAATAATAAGAATATCTCTGTTTTGATATTTAAATTACAGTGGATTCCTGCTAACTCAAAAAGACTGGATAACTCACAATAATGCTGTGGTCTCACTTTAATAATCCTTATGTTATAATAAAGTCTTTTTATCTCAAAATACTGGTTATCTCAAAATAAAATTTCAGCCCCTTCAATTCTGACATAACAAACCACTACCACCATATTTATTAGGCCCTAATATACTTTAAAATTAAAATTTAAAAAAAACAATTACTAGCTATATATGACAGAACTGAGAACAAAGGTTTTGTTCATGGTGCAAAGATAATTATCTGGATTTAAATGTTGTTAAAACAAAAGAACTGCTTGTAGATTTTCGTAGAAACCCAGTGCCAGTGCCACATTTGGAAATTGATGGTGAAACGGTTGAAAGAATTGATGAGTACAAATACCTAGGCACAGTTTTAGACAAGAAACTTACTTTTGATAAACACATTGAGCATATACATAAGAAGAGTCAGTCCAGGATCTTTTGTTTACAGAGGCTAAGGAATATTGGTGTCTGTTCAGATATTCTTCAAACCTACTACCGATGTTGCATTGAATCTGTTCTTACTGTGTCATTTATCTGTTGGTATGGAAGCTTGAGTGTAAAAAGTAAGCGTGTGTTGAGTGATATGGTGAATGTGTGCAGTAAAGTTGTGGGTGCAAGGCAGAGTGGTATGCAAGAGTTGTATGACAGACAAGTAGTCAAGAAAGCCAGGAAAATTCTTAATGATAACAGTCATGTTCTGGCAAAATACTATGAAGTATTACCATCGGGCCGTCGATACAGAACTCTAAAACTGAAAATAAGAGCACAGAAAACTTTCTTACCAAGATCAATTCATCTGTTCAACTCTTAATGCACTGCATTGAGTGATTGTTTTGCTGAGCAGCCTGTCCATCTCCTTGGGATTGAATTTGTATTCGTATTCGTCCAGTTTGTTAACTACAATATTGCAGTGTTATTAGTTATTAGTTTATATTCTTTAATTGTTGATAAATGTGTTTATTGTTGTTGTGGTTTTTGTTGTTGTTGATAAATATGTTTATTGTTGCTGTTTTTCTTATGTGCACCTGGCTGCAATTTCTCAGTTATGAGATAATAAAGATGATTTGATTTGATTTGATTTGATTTGATTACTGTCAACGAATATGATTATTTATGCAGTCCCGCCCAGAATATTATCTAAGGAAATTTCAAACTTGCTCGTGTGTGTGACATGTGTCTAAACAGAGGCCGTTCGCCAGAGATCAGATACAGTCATAAGACCCAGTCACATAACCTATCTTTTTATTTAACTGGGCTTAGCGAAGGTCTAATATTAACTTTATTTAAAGAACTGTCCCATATGGTTCTTTGTAACCGAGAGGACGTAAAACATAAACATAGGTCTAATTTTCAATATTTTTCGCACAATCGAAGTTTGCTCTTCGTTTTGCTTTTTAGTTTATGAGATGTATTCCTAATCCTAGCCCATTCCCTTAATGTAGCCCTATCCTGACCGTAAGTTCAAACATGGTTCTAACCCTAAGCACAACCAAGTCGGACTAACATGAACTTTTGTTTTTGTTCTCACACGCGGAGCGTTTCCTTCATTTGTTTTCAGTTCTAATCCTAACCCTTCCCCATTCCTAACCCTATCCCTTTTCTGGTGGATCAATGAGCGACTTAGTGGGATTTTTTTCACGCCAGTGGGCAGTCAATCCACTAGGGGCTTACCACACGATTTTCTTAGTTGGGCGTAGTGAGAGATGTGTCTCTCTCTCTCTCTCTCTCTCTCTCACTACGCCCAACTAAGAAAATGCAGGAGACATCTCTCTCTCTCTCACTACGCCCAACTAAGAAAATCGCGTGATAAGCCCCTAGTGGATTGACTAACCCCTGGCGTGAAAAAAATCCCACTAAGTCGACCATTCTAACCCTATTCCTATACCCTATTCGCCGACCTGGAGGACGGCCTCTGTTTAGACTCAAATGCCTGTGTGTGTGTGTGTGTGTGTGTGTGTGTGTGTGTGTGTGTGTGTGTGTGTGTGTGTGTGTGTGTGTGTGTGTGTGTGTGTGTGTGTCACTGTGTGTATGTGTGTGTGTGTGTGTGTGTCACTGTGTGTGTGTGTGTGTGTGTGTGTGTGTGTGTGTGTGTGTGTGTGTGTGTGTGTGTGTGTGTGTGTCTGTGTGTGCGTGCATACAATATGTTGTCACACACACACAGAGTTCTCATCTATGAAAACTAGAGCAGAAACTTTATCATTGATTGGGGAAGGTCCCCAAATAATATCAGTATTTGATTATCTTCCAAATCATTTGGCAAATGTCCATACATCATAATCTGATCATACATGATAAAACAACTGAATCTAGTCACTAACCTTGGCTGCTGCCTGGTCGATGGCACTTTGGTAGTAGAAAGACGTGACGGATTGAGACCTCTCCCGTTCTTCAAACAGTTCCTTTGTTGTCTGCGTCCGAGACACCAAAACAGCTGTTGTTGGTAAGCCGTTCAAACGGGCAGCCTTGCGGAGGAGAGCCCAGCTTCGAACGCCACGCAGAGCCATTTTCGTTGTAGCACTAGCGGGACGAAGCAAATTTTGGTGTTAAATTGGTGCTTTAAATCACAACGTGATGCCTAATCAGCTGACTTGTTACTTTGAATCTGTGGAATCCGAAAAAAGCAAACTTGGACAAGGAGCGGGACGAAGAAACGGAGAGGAAACCTCCTACTCCTAGTCTCCCAACACAACACGGTGATAGAATCTAGACTAGTCTTGAACGAAACAAATCTAGGCCTAACGAAAAACAAAAGGCGAAATGGAGGATTAGCTACCTAAAACAAAAGACACATTGAAAGCGTTTATGGCGATACAGAGAGTACATACGGAGGAAGGAGGGTCTGTTTTGACCCATTCCTTCCAAATTCACGTCTGCTTCGGACTCCCAAGTTGATGATGCTGGCGGAAGCACGTTTTCTATTGTGGGTGACCTCAGCTCTGATTGGTCTAACCGTTGGCTTGAGATCAAGGTCAGAAACTTTGGTTGTCTAAAAATAGAAGCTTGAAACAAAAAATGCTTTAGTTTACACATGCCTCTATTTACAACCCATGCTGGTTTCTGTCGCATAAACATCGACCTCCGCGCGCGCGCGCGCGCGTGTGTGTGTCTTTCATTTAACGTCTATCCACTTCTCGTGATATTAGAATGTGTGTGTGCGTGTGCGTGTGCGTGTGCGTGCGTGTGCGCGTGCGTGCGTGTGTGCGTGCGTGTGTGCGTGTGCGTGTGTATATGTGCATGCATATGTGTGTGCCTTTCTGTACGTGTGTCTGCGTGCATGGGATGGGGGTGGGTGGGTGTCTGTTCATTTAATTTGCGTGTGTGCTAAAACTCTAGGGAAATGCAAAGAACAATAACTCTTGAGATCGCACCAGAACCCATTATCAGTGACAATAATTATTAATCAATATATTCGCTAAAAGGCAGACGATCAGACAGACAGAAATACAGACAGACAATGACATAACTTTTCCTCTACTCCGAGAAAAACAAAACAACCACTACCACCACCAACAACAACAACTTCTGCCGAGGAGGTTATGGTTTTGAATCACTGCCAAATTGTCTAATAAAAACATTACTGATTAGGAAAGAACCTGAACAGATTTTAAATAAATTTGTGGAAGGCTACCATGATTATAATATCAAGTAAACAAAGGTCATTTCAATTTTGGAATTAATCCCTGAACTATATTATTCAAGTTTGTTTGTTTTCTTTGTTTGCTTGCCTTCCTTTTTAAAAAAAATAGTTATCTTTATCTTTTAAAAATGCGTTGACAGCATTGCAGAAAAGGTTTTCTTTCACTCTGTCTGTCTTTTCTTTTGTTTACGAACGAAAATGGAGTTTTACGTCCTCTTGGTCTGGAACAGACACATATGGGACATTTGTAAATACAAATATGGTGGGAACAATACTGGAGGCAATGCCCGGAGGCAGTACGAAACCAGTAAAGTCCCGATTTTTTAAATTAATACAGATAGCTGTAGCGGTGACCACGCCTCGGTTAAACTTCATCGGCTATGGCACCGCCACAAGTATTAGATCTTATTACATCAACCAAGTTATTTTTCTTTTGTTTAAATAAGTTTTCCCATTCATATACGTAACAGCATTTGATAATAACTTCTTTTGGAAAATTAGGATATTACATAAAAAGTGTTTGAAATTTGGGGTTTTGTACCCTGGTATATTGGGGAGATGGTTGAATACAGAAATTGTTTTATTTTGTTTTCTTATATAAAACTGTTACGCTTAACCAGCAGATTCCACGGCTTATCAGTGGAGCAGCGTTCCAATATTATCCACATTACCGTCTGTCTATAAGAGGCTACGTCTAATTAGACGTTAAACCAACCAGAGAGAGAGAGAGAGAGAGAGAGAGAGAGAGAGAGAGAGAGAGAGAGAGAGAGAGAGAGAGAGAGAGAGAGAGAGAGAGAGAGAGAGAGAGAGAGAGAGAGAGAGAGAGAGAGAGAGAGAGAGAGAGAGAGAGAGAGAGAGAGAGAGAGAGAGAGAGAGAGAGAGAGAGAGAGAGAGAGAGAGAGAGAGAGAGTTATCAACTTGTAGGAAGTCTACACCGTGTCAGGGATTTATTTCTTGTCTTTCCTCACTTCCTTCTCTATGTCTTTCTTCTTCTTTTTTTTCGTTTTCTTTTTTTTCTGGAGTAGGCTAATTAAAGTGGAATTTAAGGGAGATAATCTCAACTATTTTGGTTGTATTCGTTGGAGCAGGCGTGCTCTCCCTTGTATTGGGACTTTCAACTGTTGATCGTCATTTACCTGACTACTTGTTAAAATATTTTCGATGGTTTAAAATCACAGTTATAAAATGAACCACAAACAACTTTATTGCAGTCAAGGTTGCAACCAGCATCTCCTGGACGGATTGCACTAAAAGTTTGCATAATGGGTTGTTTATCAATATACCTACTGAAGAGAACAAAATTAATGACAAAGTTCATGTTTATTGTCAATCAGTTACTTTTGTTTTTAAGTAAACAATCTGACAGATAGCGGCGGGAACTGTTGGTTTCGTTTGGTCCGTCCGTCTGTCCATCCGAGCATCCGCCGGTCGGTGTGCAAAGGGTATTAACCCAAACGAGGGAGCTTAATTTGTACCACAATTTAAGTTAATAGTTAAAAACAAAACAACCGATTCCAGGGTCTGGCTTGTCAGAAAAGTTCTGCCTCGCAGTGGCTCGCCGCACGTACGTAGGCCTACAACAGGGGGGAAAGAAGAGTGAAGCATCTCTGCGATGTACAGCGATTCAAACAATGGAGCGTGCCTTGATTCAGTTGAAGATGAGATTAACATTCAATCAGCCGTATACTTTTATGGACGATGTTCCTGAAGACTGGGTCTTCCCGGGGATGAAGGTGATGATCGAAATGGCGATGAGACAGTGGTCGAGACGTGGCAGCCGTCGTGGGTGATTCCGGTAACATAGCGGGCCCTTGAACGTTGGGGTTCAACGTCTCATTCGGACGGAGTCCGAGTCTGGGCTTTGTTCCTGTCCTTGATGCTTAGGGTGGAATCAGCATCTTCGTCGCGGGAAGCATTGTGAGACAGCCCGTATAGGTTGTGAATCTTAATGCCCGCATATCAGGGTTATTCCTCCTCATCTGATGTCACCAGGTCAGTACGTGATACGTTGGTGGCAGTCAAGGGGTACTGAGGTCATGTGTGCTCACGCTCTTCGCGCACGTTGAAGAACCCAATGGCAACAAAAGAGTTGTCGTTTGGTCAAAATGTACCCCGCCCTCCTTCCTCTTCAGTCACACACAGACACGAGGACACAGACACAGACAGACACACACACAGACACACACACACACACACACACACACACACACACACACACACACACACACACACACACACACGCACACATACAGGTTCTCCCCGCGTTGTATTGACAGTGTGCTGAAACCATCATTGTCTTGACAGTGATTTCTGATTAAACTATCAAACATATTGCAGTAATTCAAGTTTTTGTGAGAACATGCTCCTGAATGGTCTGATTCGAATGCATATAATACACTCATTTACACACGATCCGCAAAGCTTACCACCATTGTGTTGACAATGAGTTCACACACACACACACACACTTACTTTGACAGAGTGATATTGTTCCTAATCCTTATCCTACTCCAAACCCTGGCGGGATGTTCCCAGATTCATTGTCAAACAAGCCAGCAAGGGGCATCACTCCGCCATTAGTCATTAAGCACTTGCATGAAAAAACACATCACTCAAGTTGACCGTTATAAATCAGCCTTTAAAGTTTCTGAAACGGGAAGCACTGGACATTTTGCATTGTTTGGACACAAGACACCATTTTGCCATATGACATAGTTTTGGGCGGGAAACTCGAAAATCTAGGTTCTGCTGTTTTGACGTCAAAACAATGGGGTGCGTCAAAACAGTTCGGTTCGATTTTCACAACATTGTCAAAACGACGCTGGGAAAACAAAAGCACAGAGAGAGAGAGAGAGAGAGAGAGAGAGAGAGAGAGAGAGAGAGAGAGAGAGAGAGAGAGAGAGAGAGAGAGAGAGAGAGAGAGACACACACACACACACACACACACACACACACACCATTCGAATAAACTCAAAATATAAACGCTCTGTTTAATATTATTAAAAAAAAATGATTTCCGAAATTTCAAGATTATGTTAGATGCAATAATAATCTATCGCTGCCTGGCATTTCGTTTGATTGAGAGCCCATTAATAAATATTTCGTGACATTTTCCGAATTTTCTTAGCCAATGAATGTAACGATACTTAGAAAAACACATCTACAGACTTTAAGATATACCAATACATATGTTTCCGAAAAGAATGTCTAAAAATATATTTCAGATAAATTTGGCACATGTGGACCTAAAAGAACTACACAAACCTGCTAAAATATGAAATGTTTTTGGTACATGGGAAGGAACAATGGTACCGTCATCCTTACTAACATCACATACTGGACAACACATATTCACATTCACCTGTTTCTGTCACCTATCTTGAACTGAAAAACACTCCACAAACATACATGTGTAAAGCTGCCTCCTAATTGGCCCCTGAACGTTTTGGTCTCCCAGCTTTGACTTGAGTGAAAATCTGTTTACACATGGGACATTAGTAGATACAACGATGGTGGGAACGATCCCGGAGGCAATGCAACACCAGTAAAGTCCCGAATGTTTAACAATACAGATATTAGCTTGACTTGAAATGAACGAAATTTGAGATTTTACGTCCTCTTGACCCGAAGGGTAGATATACATAGTTATGTGACATTGTTAGCTATAAATATGAGAAGCTTTGACTTGAAAGTTATTTTTTAACGTCCACTCGGCTGCAAAACAGCAAATATGGGACGAACCATCAAGCTTTGACTTGAAGCTGAGCTAAGCTCTTAAAAACGTGGAAGAAGTGGACTCCAAAACGACGCAATAGCTACATGTATGTTTGTTAATTTTTGGGGTGTGCTAAACAGTAAAAGCAAACAACAACAATACATAAATCAGACCCAACTAAAACAAATAAACTTTTTTTCTCTCTCTCCATATATTAACAAGTGTATTCTATGCTTTCATGCAGCTAGCAGCTGTTATAATACAGTGTACTATTTTCATATTTGTCCGTTAATTAACGGTCCTTTGGGATACTGTTCCAATTAATAGCAATTGCTTTTCATATTCATTTTTAGAATTTTAATAAATTTTTATTTTTACTTTCAGGAATTGCTCTTTGGTAATGAAAACAGCCGTGTTCTGTTTTCTTAAAATTTTAGTTTTCCCCCCACAGTTTTAAAAGATAATAACAAATAGTTTATTTTAGTGTTCTCCATGCAAAATCCGTTTACCTGTGAATGATAACTGATATTTTCCGTTTCTAACGGATGAACTGCTGTTTTGTCCACAGAGCAACGGCTTTTCTTATCATATTCTTACACAAAATCGAGAAAGCAGATCTAACCCTACTTCAAGACGGGAAACAAAACACCGCTTTAAGACCTTGTTTACGAAAACAGTCAGAAATGGGGGTCTTAGGGGGAGGGGAGGGGTTAATTTAAAAAAAAAAATTTTTTTAAACGAAAACATTCTACAGATGCGTGTGTCATAAGAAAAGAGTGAATATCATTTTTGATAACAGAAAGCCAACAACATAAATTTAAAAAACCCTAAAAGTTTGATAGAGATTACAGTGAACTAGAAACACCCGGAGGTGCTAATGGGACCCAGAGATGCACCAGCCACGCCCGCCCCATCAACGCGAGAGCAGCCCTGCTCCAGCCTAGGAAGTCCGTGTTGTGCTACTGGGGAGCAGGCACACACGGGATATTCCATTAAGTATACAGAGGCACATAGCTACTCCCGGCTTGGTGACCATCGGATACGATACAAAGGAGTCCTTGCGAAATGTATGTCCCCATGGGTGTAGCAGTCCGTTTTTCATGACTGCAGAGCCCACCGGCAAAAGACACCCACTCAGAAACCAGAACGCACCCAACAGCCCCAAAAGGACAGGCGAGGCCAGTGCATCCCTGACAAAGCCACAGGCTCCCGCCTTACGGACTTAGTAATTGGTATGTCGATGGCAGTATGATTTTATTTCAAGTTGCAGTATTGTATTCAAACTTGATTGGGAATGTGAATGTGATCTCTATGTTTCTTCTTAGAATGTTCATGTTGTAACTATTTTACTTGTATAATTAATTGTGTGCGAGTGTGCGTGTGCGCATGCATGTGTGTGTATGTGTGCGTGTGTGTGTGTGTGTGTGTGTGTGTGTGTGTGTGTGTGTGTGTGTGTGTGTGTGTGTGTGTGTGTGTGTGTGAGTAAGGAAGTAAGAGAACGTTGTGTGTAAGCATCGTGCTTATTTTACTTTCTAATGATTAATTATTTGTTTGCCTTTAATGTTCTTGTTATCAATGTAAAGCGCACTGAGCTCATGTGAGAAAGAGCGCTATATAAATTCCCATTATTATTGTTATTATTATATGTCTCAGAAGAGAGTCCCAGAAAGTGATCGTATTTGTTAGGTCTTTCCCTAGTCACCCCAAGAGGGGAAAAAAATAATGAAATAGAAACACCCGGAGGTGCTAATGGGACCCAGAGATGCACCAGCCACGCCCGCCCCATCAACGCGAGATTAATGTTCCTTTCAGTTCTGCTGTCGTCGGTGAAATTCAAAAAGCTCGTATCTCGATTCTGTTTTGTTTTTTTATTACTTAGATACAAAGTCAGCTCTCTATTTCCCCCCACCACCTTCCACCAAAAGCTCGTATCTCTAACGACTTTCTATCTGGGGTAAACGAGGTTGTGTAAATGGAAGAAAAACTCAAATTCAGATCTAGTTAAGGACAAAAAACTCGTGTCTTCGTTCTTTTCAAGTATTAAAAAAGTAGTTTTAATAACAAAATGCTGGACTAAACTCGCAATGTCTTGAACAACATATTCATCATAGTTAATCGATTGTGGTAAATGCGGTTAATTTGTAAAACTATTTTTTTATTTTTTTCTCTCAAAACTACCAAAATTGAGACACGAGGTTTTTGAATTTCACCAACGTATTTGTGTTTTTCGCACACATAATGAGTTCATGTACGCTTTTGGAAGAGACGTGAAAAGATTAAAAAACCAAAAGCACACACCCTAATATCATATAAAACGCCTTTCACTATCACAGTATCTATCCATAGCACCATATTTTTACATTCATCTCAATCGCACATAACATCAAGAAAAACAAATTCAGTTAAAGTGGTTAATGTCTCTGTACATACACGTTAACAACGTTCACAAAATATCCCCCCCCCCTGGCAACACAGTGTTAGGCCACTCTAAGTATGACTTACAACTCACTGTGGGAACTAGTGATATTTTGTGAATAATTGTTAACGTGTACACAGACCTTTACCCAGAACGTGGGAAAACCAAGCAAACAAACAACAATAAAGGGGCTACAACTCGTCCTTGATTCTGAGGGCCTCCTGGCTCTTGGCCTCCAAGGAGTGGAGGATGTTAAAGGGGCACGCTGACCGATGAGTTCTTGCAAGAAACACGTCAAGATCACCAGAAAGACACCCTTTGCAGAGATTGCAACACTCACTTTGCTCTGGTTTCCTAGAAATCAACTGTCTAATCGGCGGTTCCTCTTTGGCGGAGGTGCTGGAAGTCAAATTCTTTCATCCAAAGAGAAGGCGTGTGCCGCTTCTTTTCGAATGTCCGCTAATGGCACGACATTTTCGCAATACAAGCCTTGTTTTCTTTCTTTTTAAAATTTTGTATGCAGTTGATCTAAAGGAATTTTGCTCACAACAAAGGAAATAGCTCCATTTTTATTTATTTTTTATCTATTACTGCACTACAAAAAAAGAAAACGCTTCAACCACAATGAGTGACCTTCACCCACCCCATCCAAAATGGCTACTCTCTCCAGCATCTCCGCCAAGGAGGAATCGCCTTTTTGGCGGCTTAATTTCTAGGAAACCAGAGCAAAGTGAGTGTTCCGATCCTTGAAAAGGCTGTCTTTCTGGTGATCTCGACGTGTTTCTTGCAAACACTCATCCGCCCGGGTCCACCTTTAAAGGGGCTACAACTCGTCCTTGATCCTGAGGGCCTCCTGGCTCTTGGCCTCCAGGGAGTCCAGGACGTTAAGAGGGCTACAACTCGTCCTTGATCCTGAGGGCCTCCTGGCTCTTTGCCTCCAGGGAGTCCAGGATGTTAAGGGTCTTCTGCATATCCTCCTGTTTACGCTCGCTGAGCCGCTCCGACTCCTTCATTCGCTCCACGCGGCTCCGCTCCGAGTTGATCACGCTGACCCCGTTCTGCACGATCTTCCACATCACCTTGATGTACACCTTGATTGACCGCTGGTCCTGTGTGGTAGAAAAAATCAAGATGGTAAAGCCATGTAAACAGACCCCCAGTTAATAAAATTCTCACTAATATTAGTGATCGGAAAGAACAAGACGGTCACTTCCTGCATTTCGTTCATTCGTTTCATTTATGGATCTTCCACATCACCTTGAGGTACACTTTGATTGACCGCTGGTCCTGTGTGACAGGAAAGAATAACTAAGATGGTAAAGCCATGTAAACAGACCCCCAGTTCATAACATTATTACTAATACTAGTGATTGGAAAGAACAAGACAGTCACTTCGTGCATTTCGTTCATTCGTTCCATTCATTGATCTTCCACATCACCTTGATGTACACCTTGATCGACCGCTGGTCCTGTGTCAGTGATAGGAAGGAAAAAATAAGATGGTTAAAGGCATATAAACAGACCCCCAGTTCATAAAATGCTCACTAATACTAGTGATCGGAAAGAACAAGACAGTCACTCCGTGCAGTTCGTTCCATTCATTGATCTTCCACATCACCTTGAGGTACACCTTGACGGACCGCTGGTCCTGTGTGATAGGAAAAACTAAGATGGTAAGGCCATGTAAACAGACCCCCAGTTCATAAAATTCTCACTAATACTAGTGGAAAGAACAAGACAGTCACTTCGTGCATTTCGTTCATTCATTTCATTCATTGATCTTCCACATCATCTTCAGGTACATCTTGACGGACCGCTGGTCCTGTGTCAGTGACAGGAAAGATAAATTAAGATGGTTAAAGCCATGCAAACGTACTCCCATTTTATGAAGCTTTAAGGCTTTTTTTTAATAACGAAAACAGTCCAAAAAAATCTTTTTTTTAACGAAAACATCTTCATGTACACTTTGATGGACCGCTGGTCCTGTGTGATAGGAAGGAAAGATCAAGGTAGCAGAAACATATGAATGTCCTCCCAGTTCATAAGTTTCTCCCTCTCACTTATTCTAAGTTTCATTCATTGATCTTCCACATCATCTTCAGGTACACATTGATGGACCGCTGTAGGTCCTGTGTCAGTAACGGGGAAAAACAAGATAGCAGAGACATACGAACGTACTCCTAGTTCATACGTCCTTCACTCCCCCTTCATTAATCTTCCACACCATCTTTAGTTGCACCTTGCTGGCAAGAGCAAAAGAAACGGATTCATCACCACCATCACCACCACCATTTTTTCTATGCCTGTTCTACAGACAGTTTTCTGGCCATGGTCTCTCGGCGTTTCTTGACGTCATCATCATCATCATCAATCATCATCATCGTCGTCATCATCATCATCATCTGACATCATCATCATCACTATCATCACTGTTTCCATACCTTTTGTGCTGTCAGTTTCCTGAACTCAACCTCAATGGTGGCCATGGTCACTCGGCGTTTCTTGACGTCATCATCATCATAATCGTAATCGTCATCATCATTGTCATCATCATCATCATCATCGTCGTCATCATCACTATCATCACTGTTTCCATACCACTTGTGCAGTCAGTTTCCTGGCCTCAGTCTCTATGCTGGACAAGGTCCATCGGCGTTTCTTGATGTTATCATTATCACCACCTTCATCATCATCATCATAATGATCCTCCTCCTCCTCCTCCTCATCATCATCATGGTCTACCCACCTCTTCTGCAGTCAGTTTCCTGGCCTCAGTCTCTATGGTGGACAAGGTCCATCGGCGTTTCTTGATGTCATCATTATCACCACCATCATCATCATAATGATCCTCCTCCTCCTCCTCCTCATCATCATCATGGTCTACCCACCTCTTCTGCAGTCAGTTTCCTGGCCTCAGTCTCTATGGTGGACAAGGTCCATCGGCGTTTCTTGATGTCATCATTATCACCACCACCATCATCATCATCATCATCATCATCATCATCATAATGATCCTCCTCCTCCTCCTCCTCATCATCATCATGGTCTACCCACCTCTTCTGCAGTCAGTTTCCTGGCCTCAGTCTCTATGGTGGACAAGGTCCATCGGCGTTTCTTGATGTTATCATTATCACCACCATCATCATCATCATCATCATCATCATCATCATCATAATGATCCTCCTCCTCCTCCTCCTCCTCATCATCATCATGGTCTACTCACCTCTTCTGCAGTCAGTTTCCTGTCCTCAGTCTCTATGGTGGACAAGGTCCATCGGCGTTTCTTGATGTCATCATTATCACCACCACCACCATCATCATCATCATCATCATCATCATAATGATCCTCCTCCTCCTCCTCCTCATGGTCTACCCACCTCTTCTGCGGTCAGTTTCCTGGCCTCAGCCTCTATGGTGGCCATGGTCTCTCTGCGTTTCTTGACGTCCACCTTGAAGAACTGGGCGGTCAGCTCGTCCATCCTCTCCACCGTGCCTGCTGCCCCCAGCCACAGCCCTGGAGGGTCAACACCAATTAATGGAAAATCATTCTGAGCTCTATTCAGGTTTTTGTTGTCATCTTGCTTTTAAACTTGGAGACTGATGATGTTATACTACGAGCTTGTCATGGCTAAAGGCAATCCCCGCGTAACTATGCATAGCATAACAACATCTTGATGTAGCCTTGGTGTTCTAGCCTATGTTAATTGGTCTGACACAGCCTTAAGCCAAGACGAAAAAAGAACGACATTCACAAGAGGGAAAATGAAAAGAGAAAAACAACCACCTCACCCTCGGTCATCCACTAGGTCGTAAATTAAAACTGAAATGTAGAGTTTTTCGATAATACGAGTGGGGAAAACAGAATATAAACTTGATTTGTATTATTATTGTGAGACGATTAACAACACCCACACCCCCACCCCACTCAGAGACAATTGGCACAGAAAGACAAACTGACAGATCAGACAAACAAGAAGTGAGAAAGAGATCGAAACACCGACAAAACAGACGTACAAACAGAAACCACCTCATACAAGGCCTGCTACACTGCACACGATTCGATTTTACTACGATCCGATTTTGACATTTGTGAGGCATCTTCTTCTTCTTCGTCTTCTTCTTCGTTCGCTCAGACAGTTTCCTGTGATATGAGCGTAGACGCGTCATGCTGCCGCTATGCGCCTAACTAAGAAATAGTTAGGCCCAGCATGTCCGACTTCGGCTGAAGAAATCTTTTTGTAAGAATTTATCGAAAAAAGGCAGGAGAATGGACCAGTAAAATAGAAAGATAGCAGATGACAGTAAGCAAAGGGAAAAGGCATGATTCATGT
>JAGGCT020001541.1:5000-12500 GCA_017654935.2 Phymorhynchus buccinoides
CTATGGCAGTGAACATCAACGATGTGAGAGATGACTTGCAGTTGTTCAAATTCCTGAAAACGACAGCAAAAGTCATGCCGAAAAGATGTACATCGGGTTATGAGTTTAGAACTTTTAAAGTTTAGACCGTTTATCGTTGAAAACTGTCATTGATTGTATTCGACTTTACTGAAGATTATACAAGATCAGACTTTGCAAACAGATACGATTATTAAACTGCTTTAAACTGGTCAATTACTGACTTTGTTATTATGTGCTGAAGAGCTTGCGTCCATTATTGATTGCAATCACTTTTACTAAAAGTATGTAGAATCAGCATTTGCAAACAGTGACTTTTTTAATTGCTTTCAAACTGGTCAATTACTTAATGTGTTGTCATGCACTGAAGACTTATTTCGTGGTTTTCAGTAAATCGAGATATTGAACGTCATCCATAGGGTTATGGAAACGATTCTGAGCATTATCATTGCGATCACTTCGTTAGTTTAGGCAGTTGGGGTTATAAGTTTAGCCCTACCTTTTTCACAAACAGGCAAACATAGAATCACACAAGCGCTCATGCAAGTTATAAGATACTACTGCTCTTACGTAACTAAACTGAGGGTGAGAATAAGCATGATGGGAGTTTTGCTCTGACTTACTGGATCTATTCTTAACTCCCCACATCATTTGTACCTCCTGCTCCTCCCTCCCCCTACAGCCTTCCCCTCCCATCCCCCCGCCACCCCCCTGCATGCCCTCCTATTTTATCACAACTCAAACCCTCAAGCTCCCGTGAGGGATACCGAAGGATCTTTGGCACACATAGTTCTCCCAACTTCTGGAAGTGCTGTGCTGGTAACTTCCTCTAATCTGCCACTCTCTTTGACTCTGCCTTTTCCCTTTGCTTACTGTCATCTACTATCATCCGGCCTATCTGGCCCATTCTTCTGCCTTAAAAAAAAAAGAAACTCGTATAAAGATGTTCTCCAACCGAATACGGACATGATGGGCCTATTTTCTTCGTTAGGTACATAACGGCAGCATGACGCAACTGTGCTCGCAATCAGTGGCAGTGGGTGGATGCCTCGTGCCTCCATGCGGGGAGCTGGACGACCCCGACCCCTCCACGAGTCTCTCCCCGTGGGGATACCGGGGAGTCTTTCATACAAATAGTTCCCCAACCTTCTGGAAGTTCTGTGATTGTAACTTCCTCTAATCTGCCACTCTCTTTGACTCTGCCTTTTCCCTTTGCTTTCTGTTATCTATCTTTCTGACTTATTGGGCCCATTCTCCTGCCTTTTTGTCTCTCCAAAAAATCTTCCAAATAATTTTCCTTTGAGCTCCTCCGAAATCGGAATGTGTCGGCTGTACGCATCGGGGAGACCAGTGAAAATTGAAAACCGGACACATACGTACCTTACCCAGTATGGTCATATGGCCTGGGAACACAACAGAAGAAGAAGAAGAAGAAGAAGAAGAAGAAGAAGAAGAAGAAGAAGAAGAAGAAGAAGAAGAAGAAATCTGATTAACCACCTCCAGTCTGAAACAGACACATATGGGACATTAGTAAATATAAAAACGATGGGAACGATCCTGGAGGCAATGTCCGGAGGCAGTGCAACACCAGGAAAGTCCCGAATTAGCAACAATACAGATGTATAGAAGACGAAGTAGTACGGAAAACTATTATAATATTATAATATGGGTAGGAAGCGGCTCGGTGGTGACATCGGTCGGCGTCGGTGGTGGTGGTGGTGGTGGTGTAAAACTCAGCAGCTATGAGGGGGTGTTATGAAGCGAAATGGGACTGTGGAAATAATAAATGGACAGTTAATCCTGTGTCCTTTTGTCCGTGTGAAAGTTGTGAGGGGCTGTTACAATGGGATCAAGGCAGACTGAAGGGCGATCCTGAGTCTCCAGGTGTCAGGGGGAACCGACTGGCCTTGTGTCAGCTCTGCGCAGTAATGTAATACGATCACTGGATTTGGGGAATCAAGCATGCTTTCTTACTCTTTTTTTTCTTTCTTCTTCTTCTTTCTTTTCAATTTTCTTTCTTTAACTGCATTCGTTCATCCTTTCTTTCTTCCTTTCTTTCTTTCTTTCTTTCTTTCTTTCTTTCTTTCGTTCTCTTTCTTTCTTTCTTTCTTTCTTCCTTCCTTGTAGACATAGAAATACAATCTGTCAAAACTGGTCCTCTCGCGCGTTTATTTTTAATTTTACATATATTAGAATTGTGATCCCTGTTTGTGTCTCTTGTTTTGTTGTTGTTATTACTGATGTTTTTCTCTCTGCACTGTGTGCGTGTGCGTGTCAAGTCAAGTCAAGTCAAGTCAAGTCAAAATGACCTTTAATGACGATAAAAGAGTAAGCTACAAGCTTTTTTTCATCCTGTCGTCATGAAAAGAAAAACCATACTGAATCAATCAAATGTAAAGATCAACCATGAAACTTGGCGTACGGAACCAAAGCACAATGAACAAATATCAAAAACAAAACATACATAAATCATGACTAGTAAATACATTATGTACAAAACATAAATAGAAATACAATCATACTTTGAAAGGGAGAGAGCAAGAGGTGGGACAAGAAAAAAAAAAGATTGAGACATAGACGCTGATAGAGACATCGTAAAGAAGAGAAAAATTCAAAAAAGGAGCCTGATAGAGTGTGTATGAGAGAGACAGACAGAGAAAGAGAGAGAGTGTGCGTGCGTGTGCGTGCGAGCGCGCGTGTGCGCGCGTGTGCGCGCGTGTGCGCGCGTGTGCGCGCGTGTGCGCGCGTGTGCGTGCATACGTGTGTGTGTATGTGCGCGCGCGCGCGCGCGCGCGCGCGCGCGCGCGTGTGTGTGTGTGTGTGTGTGTGTGTGTGAGTGTGTGTGTGTGTGTGTGTGTGTGTGCGTGTGCGTGTGCGTGTGCGTACGTGTGTGTGTGTGTGTGTGTGTGTGCGTGCGTACGTGTACGTGCGTACGTGCGTGCGTGCCCGCACGAAGCAAAAGCAACGGGATGAGATGCTAGCCTGTAAAATGCTCAAATGAAGGAGTAGCCTAACATAAGCTAGCCCCTGTAACTGCCAAATAAAATACTACAATCTCTCCAACAACCCAATAAGAGATAACGAAAGAAGGATTAGAAAGCATATAACTCTTGAGTGTAAGACAGACTCACGTTTCCCTCTTTTCTGACCTTAATTTCTGCCTATTTCTTATACATCCTCCTCTTCTCCTCCTCCTCCTCCTCCTCCTCCTTTCCTCCTTCTTCTTCTGACACCATTACCCCAAATATATCTAAAAAGAATGTTGCTTGAAACGAAGAAAAGCAAAGAAATAAAGGACATTATTCAACAAAACGAAGATGACTGATGATCGCGGAACGTAACACCCCAGAGGACCCCCAAGCCGAAACGGGTCCTCGTAAACTTGCCCCGGAGCTTTGTAAGTGGCTTAAGGCCTTGTCCCGCGGCGATTAGCGCTCCCTTTTGCAGCCCCATTCAGTTCTGCCAGAGGGAGACCAGTCTTGAGGAGGGGTCTCCAATATCGGTGACACCGTTCGTATGTTTGGGGGGGGGGGGGGTGGAAGAGAGAGAGAGAGAGAGAGAGAGAGAGAGAGAGAGAGAGAGAGAGAGAGGAGAGGGAGGGGGAGGGGGAGAGGGAGAGAGAGAGAGAGAGAGAGAGAGAGAGAGAGAGAGAGAGAGAGAGAGAGAGAGAGAGAGAGAGAGAGAGAGAGAGAGAGAGAGAGAGAGAGGAGAGGGAGAGAGAGGAGAGAGAGAGAGAGAGAGAGAGAGAGAGAGAGAGAGAGAGAGAGAGAGAGAGAGAGAGAGAGAGAGAGAGGCTAACGATATTTCATATTCCCGGCAGTAAAATGAACTGCTCGGTTGGTTTTGGGAGGCCCGGTTTTTTTCTTTCCTGTTTTGTGTGTGTTTATTTATTCTTTTTGTATCGTTGAAAACTCGATCCGTTTTTTTCTGGTATGGTTTCATTTGCAGTGCTGATTCAGACACCGTGGAATAGGCTCATAAGATATGTTCTGAGGGGAGGAGTGGGTGGGTGATGTGTGCTAGGGGTGTGAGAATGGGCTTAAAGACACACTCATCCACCACGATTAAGTCCCTTGTTTTTGTCTGACCCACATACACTTTTCCCCAACTTCCTATTGAGGCTGCTCTTTAAAAAATAATGTTTCGTTTTGAATTTGGGGGCATTTGAATGGGAGTCAAACTTGGTCAAAACAAGATTTCTTACCAGCTACACGTGAAACCCGTGATTTGTTTTTTTCTTTTCAGTAATACATTTTGTGTAGACTTTAAAATCCTGATCGCTTCTCGGCCTTTTGGCTAAGACAGTGATTCAGGAACATAAATTTGTGTTTATACCATGGTTGGTTTGTTCAGCCCGTCGTACATGGCGAAAGCCGATACGCGACGTTAAACTGAACTTCAACCCGTGATTTTGACACGTGATCTGGTGGGTCTTTAAACAGGTTGTCAGAGCAAGACTCACCACCACCGTCACCCCTCTGTCTTGATCTCTCTGTGTGTCTTCCTCTGTCTGTCTCTTTCTGTGTGTGTGGTGGGGTTTCTCTGGACAAGCCAAAGGTCAAGGTCGTCAAGGTTAACACTTTACAACATAACAGACATTGATCGACCAATTTACCCACCTGACTAGGCGTATACAGCAATTCCACATGTCCAAGGTCAAAGGTCAAGGTCATTAGCGCAATAACTACCCAACATTCCAAATTTCCGTTTGCCAGTACACGCACATACCATCTTTGAATACTTTAACCACGAAGATGTTTAATTTAAGATATTGCCACAAGACATTTATGTTTTCAAGGTCAAACTTTAAAGTCAAGGTCAGCATGGCTCTATTTTTATAATACACCACCATATAAAATTTACATAGAATAGAAAGAAAATTAAAAAAGACAGAAATACGGACACAACGAATTCATAGTCCTTCCCTGCCTCAGTGGGGCTAAAGACGATGATACTCGATAATCTCTCAAAATAGGTAGAAATCTCAAACAGGAAAACCAGAAGCAAACCATTCACTATTACTAAGTAAATGAAGGGAAGGGGATTTAGCTGGGTGCTGGGGGTGGGAGAAGCGCTGATGGTGAAGAAACATGTTGTTGTTGTTTGTTCTCGTTCCACAAATGCATACAATGTTTTTATGACGATCTGTCTACTTCATTTGTGTTTGCGTGTGCGTGTGCGTTTACCTATTTTCACATTTCTTGTTGTCATATCTTTGTTATTTATTAAAACAAGCGACCAAGTCCTTTGATCTATCATATACGGACAGAGAACGAAATCATGCACAACTTGTTGCGCGTATCTTCTAGTTCTAAGCGCCCTTTATGTAATAGACATATTATACCAGCTCCCCTTGTCAACGATTATAACATAAGCGAAACCCGACCCAGTCAATGTTTTCGTTCTACCGCGTATGGTGCTTGACACAAACTTCACCCAGGTCCCTGGTGCGCCTTCCATCTTCTCCCAATCGGACAACAGGCCGGACGTTTAGCGCCGTTTAATGCTTTGTTGGTTCTACAACGCTAGTGTCGGCTCGTGCACCCCGAAGCAAACCGCGACAGGCCCTCCTCGTTGATGGGCAGCCGGGGCGGTGCAATCAGCAGGGCCTGCAATCCGTCTTGTCATCGGGTTCGCGAAATTACCACTGCTGCGCCATGTGCAAGCCATCCATACCAGGGTCCTTGGTCGACTCATGTATATCCCAGTCAGAAAAATATAAGGGTCGCATCTTCTTCTTTTTCTTCTTCTTCTTCTTCTTCTTCTTCTTCTTCTTCTTCTTCTTCTTCTTCTTCTTCTTCTTCTTCTTCTTCTTCTTCTTCTTCTTCTTCTTCTATCACTTTAGGGTCGCTGTACATATTTTATTATCGTGTGCTGGCTAATAGTAATACAAAGCATCTGTTTTGTGTCAGTCTGAGTATTTTTCACACCTGCTGTCATGTCATTCGCACCTACTGGCGTGCGTTGTTTACGCATTTGGTCCGCTGTCGCCCATGTTGTTTGAGTCTTGGGGAAAGGAGACCAAAAGAAGCAGACCTGCTTGTGTGCATAACCTGGCAGCAAGTCAAAAGCAACAAGGCGTGGTGCCATTTGTCAAACGATTGTCAAACATATTGTGTAGTAGTACACTGATGGACACCGAGCTTTAGACGGAGACGCCGGTTTCCCGCACGAAAGCAGCAGTCCTCTGAAGATCCCTCTCGTTGCCGTAGAAATTTTCCTTCAGTGTTTTTTCTTGTAGCCACATTTTAGGGTCTCTGATTGCTTTCACTATTTGTGTGTTTAATTTACTTACCACGTACTTGTTTTGCAACCTTTTTTCTCCTAAGTAAGCACTCCTGGACATTCTGTACACGTCTGTGATCAAACACCCTGTGTGATTGTTTACAGTGTTTTGTTACCGAATGGCCATTATTTGTATTTTTCACTTTCCCAAACTGTACAGGGGCTTCTGTATTACGGAAAGCGTAAAAACGAAAATTGCCAACTATGATTTTAGAAAATGAGCTTATCTTGTCAATGCACGATTGTAGACTCAAGACTCAAGACTCAAGACTACTTTATTATCTCATAAAGATAAATTATGTAGAGTGGAATGCAATACCAATAAATGCATATTCAAAGTGTCAAACCATGTTTGAAGGAAACACTAATGATAACGGGGATTAATGTGTCTCTCTGCGTTGTACCTTTCTTTGACAACATATTTAGTTGCCAAATACCGTGCTACATTATAGCAACCTACAGTGGAGACCCTTAACTTCTCGCGACAAGTGCACGGAGAAGGTCGTTAGGCTGTCGTGTAGCTTTACCTATATTACATCGGCCTGATGACCGAAGCCGTCCATTATGCGGCCATGATGGACAAGAGGGAGGGGGATTTATGGGCCCAGAATGGCTGGTTATTAGCCACAACAACCTCATGCATAGGGTAAAGAATATAACTACCAGCCGCGAAGCAAAGCTGAGCGAAGCTGCTAATGTTTCCAGTGAATTCTGTTTGTTCGTTCGTTCTTTAATTTAACGTCTATCCACCTTACAGTGATCTGTTTGTTTCTATGTGACTATGTGACTATCTATGTTACCACAATAACGTTTGCACGGAGGGATCCAGGACGCTCACATTTTGTATGCGGATAGGTACTAAGAATATCTAGGCCAGGTTCGAACATGAAGGTCATAGGTCAAAGGTCACGGTCACTGGAGCCGAAAATACTGCCGAGCACCTGGCACGATAATGTTTGAATAGAGGAACCTAGGACACTCAAATGTTGCATGCGGATAGGTACTTAAGACATCTAGGCCAGGTTCGAAATGAAGGTCAAAGGTCAAGGTCACTGGTGCCGAAAATGCTGTCGAGCACCTAGCACGATAATGTTTGAACAGAGGGACCTAGGATGCTCAAACGTTGCATGCAGATAAGTACTAAGGATATCTAGGCCAAGTTCGGAAATGAAGATCATAGATCATAGTCAAGGTCAA
>JAGGCT020001542.1:0-7500 GCA_017654935.2 Phymorhynchus buccinoides
GGAACGCTTTCCTGGCGGAGGGAATGAAATGTAAATATTAAACTGTGTTTGTATGCGCGAAATGGATACGCGTGTGGAGCTTGTCAGCCTCCCCCTACATTTCTGATTGTCTCCCTTTTTGTGCTTGTTTGCAAGCGTAGAGTGGTCTCCCCTTTGTAGGTCTTATTTTGGCGGGACGGTCCATGTTGTTCGTCGCTTGTGTCGTTGACTTCCCCTGTTAAACAGATTTGTGTCTATAATCCTCTTTTTGATCCATGGACCTTTGCAGTGGTCGCCATCCATTGTTCCGGGTCTTCTCTCTCTCTCTCTCTCTCTCTCTCTCTCTCTCTCTCTCTCTCTCTCTCTCTCTCTCTCTCTCTCTCTCTCTCTCTCTCTCGCTCTCTCTCTCTCTCAGTCCTCACACACACACACTCTCACTCGCACACTCTCTCACTCACACACACACACCACACACACACACACACACACACACACACACACACACACACACACGCACACACACACACGCACACGCACACACACACACACACACACACACACACACACACACACACACACACACACACACACACAAGGCCGCTGGTATGTGTTCATAATAAGCACAAGCGAAATAGGCAAATTTGTTTTACAATTACATTTACGTTAGGGGCGAGGGATAGTGCTGGAAATATTAGAGTAGATCGGATGTGTGGGTCGTGAAGCTCTGCGTTTCGTATCCATTCAGGAATCGTTTTCTGGACTGAAAATCACTCGCCAGAAAACATAGTATTTGATTGTTACTGCAACCGAGGCTTGTTATTACACTTATCTTGGACACTTTGACAAGCAACAACAACAAAAACCGAGCGCCTTCTGTGTAACCACACCGTCGCTAATCTCTCTGGATGCAAAATAATGCATAGTCTATTTGTTTTTTATAAATACCTGCTGAGTTTGACGATAACAGGTGATATTAACATTTTCACTTTTCAAACTGGTGCTACTATGGATCCACCACAAGAAATGGCAAGATGTTATCCAGACACTATTCTTAGAATGATTAGCTTGAACTTTCTTCTTTTAGTAATAATAATAATAATAATAATAATAATAATAATAGTGAATCATTTATATAGCGCACCGCTCCACCAAAATGTGGAGCTCTATGCGCTTAACAACAACCAAAATGAAAAGCAAGAAATTCAAAAACAAAAACAAGTAATCGCTCACCACACATGCAAAATAGGCACCCTCCTGCACTACTTCTTGGTTCCCCCCCCCCTCCCCCCCCCCCCCCCCCCCCCCCCCCCCCCCACCCCCCCCCCCCCCCCCCCGCTCCCCCCCCCCCCCCCCCCCCCCCACCCCCCCCTCCAACAACCTCCCCCCCCCCCCCCCCCCACACACATACAGCTACAACGCAGGCACTCACGTTACGCACAATATCCACACACACACACACAATAATCCACACCAGCGCAAGACTTCGCACACACAGACCGTATACCATCACAGCACCAACTGACCGACAACTTAAGTAACACAATACAAATAAAAATACAATCAGTTGAAGAAAGAGCATCAACACTCTCTCTTCTCTCTCTCTGATTCTCTTCGCCTCTCTCTCTGTTGGACTCTTATAATCACATACAGGCTCAGACAGAGGCGGATCAGTTTAGTCTCGGAATGTCCGGGTTCCGCGGGGGGGGTGGTTAGGTGGTCTATAAGTTGAATGTTAAAGACGCAATAAAGGCCTGTCTTGGGAGAATAAGCTACAACTGTAGCATGGAATTACATGAGGTACATGAAATCAAAGGTGTTGGTATGGTAATCATGGACTCCCCACTCTTCTTCTTTCCTTTTTTTTTATTTAGGAGAGGGGGGTCTGCAACCCCTGTAACTCCCCCCCCCCAATCCGCCTCTGAATACAAACAAGTATGCCATCATAATCATTCAGCAGCATCAAGCCAAAGTTCATAATCTTATTCGAGTAAAAAACAAACAAAATAATACAGCAAACGGATAGTTTTGCAAACCGCAGATGTGTCTTGCGTGTATCAGAACATGCACACCTGAAAACTATGGACGTGAGCTGGCAGCAATTGAGGAGATTTGATGAAAGGTGGGTGGCCCTCGCGATAGAAATGATAGTCAAAGGTCTCGTGGTTGGCGTGTGCCTTGCGCGCGTAAACGACCCAACGGCAACTAGCAACGGAGCTGTTCTGCGCAAATAAACACGCTTGTTGGGAAGACGTCTTCATTTTCAAACAGATCGATTTGTCTGTAGACGGGAAGTAGTGTATTTTTTTTTTTTTTTTTTTTTATCTTGTTGGTTTTTTGCTCCTTTTGTTGCCTGCTTTTTGCTCCTTTTGCTATATTAATTTTGCTGTTTGCTGTTTTCTTGTTTGTCTGTGTTGATAAAGGCGCATTCGCCGAAATATCCAGTAGTTTTGTTTTGTCTCTTGTGAATACAATGACGTCACTTTACACTTGTTGTGTAGTTGTTTGTTTGTTGCATGTTCCAGTGACGTTGCAGTCTGTGGTTTTTTTTATGTTTTAGATTAGTTATGGAAGATAAAAAGAATATCTGTTATACAGTAATTCTGTGTTGTGCCTCCCCCTTCCTTCCTTCCTTCCTCACCCCCACACCCCTACGATCAAACCCTTCCTTTCCCGAAAACAAATAGCCTTCACCAACTTCGATTCAGATTTACAATGAGTTGGTAGTAACGGGACATGAATCGGAGCTATTAAAGGGGCACCCTGACGGATGAGTTTTTGTAAGAAACACGTCGAGATCACCAGGAAAACACCCTTTACAGAGATTGCAACACTCACTTTGGTTTCAACACTCTGGTTTCCTAGAAATCAAACCGTCAAATCAGCGATTCCTCCTTGGCGGAGGTGCTGGAAGTCAAATTATTTCACCCAAAGAGAAGGCGTGTGCCGTCTCGTTTCTAATGGCCGCCAAATCGTTTGCACGAAATTTTCGCAATGCAAGCCTTTTTATCTTTTTAAATTTGATATAGTTTATCTAAAGGAGTTTCGCTCACAACAAAGGAAATAGCTCAATTTTGTTTTTTACTGCACTACAAAAAAGAAAACGCTTCAACCGCAATGAGTGTCCTCTACCCACCCCATCCAAAATGACTACTCTCTCCGGCATCTCCGCCAAGGAGGAATCGCCGTTTGGACGGTTTAATTTCTAGGAAGCCAGAGCAAAGTGAGTGTTCCGATCCTTGAAAAGGCTGTCTTTCTGGTGATCTCGACGTGTTTCTTGCAAAAACTCATCCGTCAGGGTCCACCTTTTTAAAGCTGTGACACAGCAATGGACAGATGCACGGAGAGTGGCTTTGTTTTGAAGATAACTATGGGCAGAACATTGTTAAGAGGAAGAGATTGAGTAAACTGGGGCATCACTACTGTTATATTCACAGCTCGCAGATTCACGGTTCTCATATGAACGGCTGTCAGAGCAAGGCTCTCAGAATCTAGAAAGACAGGCAGACACCAAGACAGAGTAGTAGCGTGGGAAGATGGAGCCCCCCTCTCCCCCTCCCCCCTTACTCACATACACATAGACGCACACATACAAACACACACACAGATACTATAAACAAAATTTATGATATAGGCCCACGCATACATACAAACATACACGCACACACTGGAAACGTTTCTGCGGATTCTGGCAGCCGTGAAAATAGTTTGGTCGTTATGACGTCACTGGTCTACAAAGAACCAACAACATCTGCCATTGCCAATTCAGGGCAGGAATGAGTTAAAGACCCACCAGATCACGTGTCAAAATCACGGGTTTCACGTGTTTTCCCTCTTATGGTTGGAAAGGAATTTTGTTTTGACCAGGTCTCACTCCCATACAAAATTAATGCCCCCAAATTCAAACCGAAACATCATTTTAAAGAGCAGCCTCAATTTGAAGTTGGGGACATCTGTATGCGGGTCACAGCTACCCAGAAAAAAACAAAACAAGGGACTTAATCGTGGTGCGTCAGTGTGTCTTTAAAAAGAGAGGATGCTGAAGAGAAAATAAAATAAAAACAGTAGGGTATATTTATGAAAGATGCAGGAGGACAGATGGGTATGGGCACAAAGCTTTTCAGAGTTGTGGGTATGGGGTAAAGAGAGAGTGAGAAGGGTGATACCGAGATCTATGGCACGAAATAACAATAGAGAAACACTGCATGCGTGGCTAACTAATGCTAACCTAGGGGCACATTCTCTCTGCTAGGGGGGTTTGTTGAAACTTAAGTACAAATGTCAACGGTGAGGCCTTCGGTTTCAGAAAGCCGTGTGATGTTTGAATATAACGATAGAATTGACACACGTAATGAATGTTGGCTGCTTTATAACACGCGCTCCACACGCGCACATACACACGCCGCACACGCATGCACTGTGTACATACACACATACATGCACGCACACCTGCATTTACGCACGCGCGCATACCTGCACTTACGCACAAACACAAAACACACTGACACACAAAAGCACGCACACATACATACATGATACATCCACACACATTCACACACTCAAACAGAAGCACGAGCACGCACCTACCTCACCCTCACACACACACACACACACACACACACATCGCTCGGCTTCCTAAATTGACAGGCACTAATAAAAGTAAATAAATTGTGGCAAGAATGGGATGGGATTTCAAGCATAACGATACTTGTAGTTTAAAGGGATATATCCAATCAGTAAGCATTGATTTTCCTAGAACAGCTAAGAATGGGTAGTGTCCATGCTTAGACACAGAAAAGACTGAGAGAGAGAGAGAGAGAGAGAGAGAGAGAGAGAGAGAGAGAGAGAGAGAGAGAGAGAGAGAGAGAGAGAGAGAGAGGGAGGCATGATACAGAAAAAGAGGGGGGGGAGGGAGACAGACAAAGAGGGGGTGGAAGAGAGAGGGAGAAGGAATGTGTGTGTGTGTGTGTTGTGTGTGTGTGTGTGTGTGTGTGTGTGTGTGTGTGTCCATGATCTCTACGACCCTCCATGTATGTCTCTGTCATTGTCCGGAAGCCACCCCCACCACTACCACAACCACCACCACCTCTCTCTCTCTCTCCCGCTCTCTCCCGCTCTCGCCAGCTCTCGCCAGCTCTCGCCAGCTCTCTCTATCAACATAATTATTATTTGTCATCTTCTAATGCTTTCTGCTTTGTTCTCTCCGTTCTCTTATTATCATAGTTCACTGTCGCTTTCTGTCCTTGTTGTAGTGTGCAAACCTGTTTCCGCAAGAACCATCTTCATCTGTTATCAAGCACTACTACTACTAGTCTCCCTTTGCGTGTTGCCCACTGCCAAGCCTAATCTCCCCTTTTGAGCTCGTCTAAAGGACCACAACTCCCGGAGACACAAACGGAAGACAACTCTGCTCTTTCATTTCCGGTTCTTGGACATTGGCTTAAAAGGGACAACCGGACACTATTCCGACCTGTTCTGTGTTTTTGTGGACGATTATGAATCTCTGATCTTATAGGTGGCTGTTCATTTTCGGGGATTATTTTTTTTTCCTCATCTTGTTTCCTTTCGATTGCCTGTTTGTACAGATAATCTGTCTGTAGGCTCGACTGATGATGACAACTGGCGACGAGAAAGTGTACATGGTTTTATTATTATTAATCTTTACATATATCTAGTGATTGAAATACTGGACTCTCTCTCTCCCTCTCCCTCTCTCTCTCTCTCTCTCTCTCTCTCTCTCTCTCTCTCTCTCTCTCTCTCTCTCTCTCTCTCTCTCTCTCTCTCTCTCTCTCTCAGATGTTCTTCGTTTTCTTTGGTAACATTGATTGACTGTTTGGTCGCGATCTGCAATCCTAGTGCATATAGTTCCTTCTATATTTAAAGAAGATGATCACCACAAAAGGAGAATGATTTAGAACGGGTTAAAGCTCCCACTGATCGTAGATTATTCATTCGTCGTGTTTAATAGCCCTACATAGACTTGGTGTTGGACAAAGGAGTCAAACAGCACCAACAATCTCCTTTTAGCACCTTAACATCATCCAAATAAAATCAGGTGCCCACTCTTTTACACGTGGGATGAGAGAGAGAAAAATAGGAGCAAAGTATCTTTCCCAAGGACACAACACTGTACCACGGCTGTAGCCAAGGGATGGAACTCCCGACTGCAATCCTATAAAAGCTACGCAATGAATGTAAAAATGATCATACACACCTGTATTGTTAGAAATTCAGGACTTTCTTGGTGTTGCACTGCCTCCGGGCATTGCCTCCAGGATCGTCCCCACCATCTTTATATTTACTAATGTCTCATATGTGTCTGTTCCAGACCGAAGGACGTTAAACAGATTTTCATCGTAAAAATGATATAAAAGGCTATTGTTTTTTAATAATCAACCAAACCAAACCACTGATCATTGCAAGCTTTCGTAATTATTACAATACTTCATCAGACTTCATGATCGATCGACTGAAGGTTAAAATGACAACGTTTACAATGTTAAAACGTTATTCTCCCTAAATAAGAGAACAAGGTTTTTGAACACTGTGAAGTTATTGATTGGTGGGTTTTTTTCACAAAAATATTGCGACCACGCGTATATGTGCATGTGTATAAACATTGAAATGTTTTTAAGTCTGATCTCTCATTAATAACGGGGTTAAGTGTAAGCGCCTCCCCCCCCCCCCCCCCCTAACAGACACATGCATGCACTCGCTCTGTCTCTGTGTGTTTTTGCCTGCCTGTCTGTCTGTCAGTCTGTCTCTCACTCGCCACCCGCCAGCCCCCTCTTCCTGTCTTGTTAAATCAACATTGACGCAGTCTTCATCATCACAAAAAAACAATCTATCAATATCAGTAGGCCTACCATCGTCCGGCATTTTTGTGTTCTTTATTTCCGAAGACCGAAACGTTATCAGTTCATCAATTCAACTCACATACTTCTATGATATTCAAAACTTCGACCAGGAAATCCAGAGAGAGAGAGAGAGAGAGAGAGAGAGAGAGAGAGAGAGAGAGAGAGAGAGAGAGAGAGAGAGAGAGAGATAGAGAGAGAGAGAGAGAGAGAGAGAGAGAGAGAGAGAGAGAGAGAGAGAGAGAGAGAGAGAGAGAGAGAGAGAGAGAGTCTGAGAGAGAGAGAGAGAGAGAGAGAGAGAGAGAGAGAGAGAGAGAGAGAGAGAGAGAGAGAGAGAGAGAGAGAGAGAGAGACAGAAACAGAGATAGAGACAGAGATAGAGACAGACAGAGAGAGAGAGAGAGAGTGTGAGAGTTGAGAGAGAGAGAGAGAGAGAGAGAGAGAGAGAGAGAGAGAGAGAGAGAGAGAGAGAGAGAGAGAGAGAGAGAGACACGCGGAGCGTCATGTGACGCAGTGTGAATTTCCGCGAGACATGGCGAGATGAAAAGCCAAAGGAGGGGATTATGGGACAGCTGAGGGCAGGAGAAGGGGGCCGTGTGCAAACATGATCTGTCTGCGCGCTTCCCGCCAGTATCCGTGTGCTGATGGGAAAAGGCACTGGGATGGAATT